>VMOF01000320.1:37441702-37742375 GCA_011764245.1 Trialeurodes vaporariorum | reverse complement strand
AATCTTGAGACATTTCAGATGATCGGCTCACTTCAGAGGCTTCCCACTTTAATGGCTCTTGGAATCTTTAAAATCCTAAGTAGGCACGATGCTTGTAACAACTGCAATAGCAATAATAATTAGCAAGAGGTGAACAAAAGAGTATGAAAAGGGAACTTACGGTGACAGATGTAGCAATTGAGAGGACACCAAAGTGCCTCGACCGAATTCAACTTACTCCGAACAATAAAACAGAAAAAAGGGAACTAATAACAATAACACAAACTATTTCAATTCGCACGAAATTAGTTAATGCAAATACTTAAACGCACAAATACTTTCCAAAGGAGGACAAAATGGACGCACGGCTTGGTTTCTTTTGAGACGAACTGTGATAAAGATGCCCGTAAAGCATTTACGGGCGGTCTAGACCGCCCGTAAATTCGCCCGTAACTTTCATCACATGTAATTTACGGGCGCGAGCTTGCGGGCACCCGTAAATTACATGTAGTCCAATGTAGTCGAATTTGCCAACAATTAGGTTAGGTTTTTCCGAGCAACGAACGCCGTATAACCAACATTTTCGGGCCTCTGGGCCGGCCAAAAGTTCAGTGCGAGCTCGCTTACTCCGCTACAGTGTGCCCAAAAACGCATGCACCAACTGTGCTGATCC
Source organism: Trialeurodes vaporariorum (assembly GCA_011764245.1). NCBI lineage: Eukaryota > Metazoa > Arthropoda > Insecta > Hemiptera > Aleyrodidae > Trialeurodes > Trialeurodes vaporariorum. Next base: position 37,741,723 of record VMOF01000320.1, on the reverse strand, counting down.
GACTTTCAAACTTTAATAGCGGCTAAACTTAACATGGAAATTTTTTGGGCCCGTGAGAACTTTTGCTCAGAATGGTATCTAGAATCGCTTTCTGCAAAAAAAAGTACACCTTGAGTGGGGTCCACGCGCCATAAGAAATGTGCGATGTCCTTTTCGATTACGACCTCAGAAAGGAAGTAGAAAAAATTGGAACTAATCCAACTTTAGATGAGTTGAAGACTTTCGTTACCTCATCTACATTAGCTTCCCTTGGCGCAGTCCCTGTCACGGTCCAGAGTGTTGTAGACAAACACAAGGTTCAGAAAGGTAAGGAAGTCAAAATTTAACACTAGCCCTTCATCAGTATCAATACTTCCCTCATGTGACTCTCTAATTTTATTTTTTCTTGTAGCAAGCCTTGTGGTGGGACTCTATTTGTCTCTGCCCATAAACAACCATCCCGTAAAATTAACGACTCGATGATCAAGTACAAATTATCATAAGGGTAGTGCCATTCCGAAAGGTTTCATTCCTGTGAAAACCCTACCATCTCCCCTGTAGGAAAAATTTGCAAGAGGCCCATTGTACTAAAACACATTCCAACTACAAAAAGGAAGGAAAATAATTAAGAAATTCAAATGTTCGCAGATCACAGCAACTTCATGGTCAGACCACCTATCAGAGCATGGATTAACAATGGAGACGAAGATAACCATTTTAAACGCAGTGGTTAAAGAATACGACGGAACCAAGTCACTAGAATTGAACACCAAATCAATTGTTACCATAGAATAACAAACTAAATTACGCTGTTACATGTACCAACAACTTTTCGAAATAAATATTTAGAGTTTCACCAAGTACAGATCAATCAGTCACCGCAGCGTCACTTGCATTCTGCGAATGCTGCACTTTGTCCATTTAAGCTTATGTATATGTTCGTATCCAAGGAGTGCACTATGCTCATCCAAAAATTCGACCCATGGGTGCAGTCAACAATTTGGTAACTGTGGATTCTTCCCATTGGGGCTATTGCACACTTTTGCTATGAGCGATTTAATTGTCGACTATGGCATAAAAACCTCAAAAAATAACGATGGTGGCACTAAAAACTTCCAAAATCCACTCCTAAACTCAATAAACGCAGTTATTTGCACGAGCGTAATGGTGGCCGAAGGCACTAACAATGGGAGATTCCTATCTTAATTTCGTCACTCTTTCTATGCTGACAAGGATGATTCACAGAGTAATTAGTCATCAGAGTGATGATCCACATCCGATGAATGGTACCGCAACACCAAGTGACACCGGGGTCAAATGAAAGAAGTCTCTAATTGGTCACATCTTGATGGAGTTTCAGAATTGTTAGATGGGAATCTCCCATTGTTAGTGCCTTCGGCCACCATTACGCTCGTGCAAATAACTGCGTTTATTGAGTTTAGGAGTGGATTTTGGAAGTTTTTAGTGGTGCCATCGTTATTTTTAGAGGTTTTTACGCCATAATCGACTATTAAATCGCTTATAGCAAAAGTGTGCAATAGCCCCTTTGAATGTATTGCATGCTTCTTTTTCTTCTTATGTGGTGTCGCGAGAACATTTCGGGAGGATGAAGCTTATTGAAATATGGAAACCCAATGTAAAAGGCGGTAACTACCACCTTTAAGGGCTCGCGTTTGCAAACATTTTATGAGTTTGGGAGTGGATATCGTGATTTTTTAGTGCGCTTATCATCATTTTTATAGCGCTTCACCCCTTAATCACCTATTAATCGATCTTCCCGCCCTGAATTCTATCGTGAGTGTTCGTGAGTGTCCTGATTGCCAATCTAATAATTTTTTTTTTTTTCTTTTTTTTATTTTTAAACTCCGCTGTCAGCTCTCGTACGAGAAGGTTGCGTAGCGGAACGCGCTCTCTTATCAGATCGTGTGCCGTAATGTTGACTTTTCCAGTCTAAACGCACCGCTGAATGTTCTCACCGTAATTAGTGTTTTATAAAATGTGATTTTTGTGGCAGTCTCATGTAAACTTTATTCTATTTTTCTTTGTATCTTCACCCGGTGATACTAAAACATGTGTAATGAAACCGTGTTTCGCGCATGATACGACCCACTGCGCTGTATGCAAATGCATCTTGCATCAAGTTACAGATTGCCCTAAGCAAGAGTGTTCGTCGGATAAAATCTTGACGCTATCTCAGTCAACCTTTTCTCGATCCCAATCTAATGTGAATCTTAATCGCGCTAGAACACGTTCCCCACGTGTATCTCCTATCTCCATTTAACAAGTCAAGCATAGCTGTAAGGTAGAATGAATTGTGAATATCGGTTAGTCAGCATACTTTGTGGGAAATTACTCCCGAACTAAAAGTGTTGGCATTGAATTTTGTTTCAGAACTGTGCTGCTCCAATAAAGAACCTAGTCAACGTATCGGAGCAGCAAATCGAGCTTCTCCAAGCAACTAAAGCATTGTTGGAGCTCATCAGCACCAACACTGCTGCTATACTCGAAATATCGTAAGCGGTAAAAGAGCTGGCCGTACGGCGTACGTAAATAATTAACTTTGATTGGTAAAATGTAATCGGAGCAGCAATTCCAGCTTCTTTAAGCAATCCTAGCATCGTTGGATTTCATCAGCAGTAACACTGCTGCTGTATCCAAATTAGCGAAAGCAATAAAAGAGCTGGCCGTATGAAATAATTAACTTTCATTGGTAAAATGTAAAAATTCACGACTAGAGGCTGGTTCATGAGAGTTGGTAGATGGCAGATCGACTTGATTACTACGCAGTAGGCGAGCTTGCGTTTCTGCACACTGACACCCATGCGGTGAGATACGAACGAACCTACGGCGCAGGAGGCCAGGCGAACTGTAATCTGCCATCTTTGATGAAACGAGCGCCAACTTCCCTTAAACTGCAGAGTGTAGTATCAACTGCTGTACAATCGTAATACCATTCTTTCTATGATGAAAGCGGCTTGTCCACTTTCTCTTAAGTTATCTGTGTCATAAAATAAAGACAAATTGCTATTTCAAACCTCTCTTCGACATTAAATTTTACCTTCCTGAACCAGCATTACGTAAACAGTTCCTTCTATTCATCTTACCCCATTGCTCATTTCGGAATGTTAAAGGAGACACAGAAACCTACACCAGCATTGTATGATCGATTAAACTTAGACAATCAGATTACAAAGCTTTCATTACTTTTTGAACATGCTTCTTTTAAATAGGTGAGAACGTGTTGTTGAATACTAGAGGCTCATTTTCTAGAGCAAAACCGAAAACAAGGATATTTTGATTTGATTTTTTTTATTTTGATTTTGTTTTGATTTCTTTTCTTCCTTTCTTTCTTAAACATAACTTAGAAATAGTATAGAAAGGATGCTTATTGAGAAGCCCCTTTACTATACCGCCATAGCAGCATCGAAAGGGGACTTCTGTGAAGCCTCTTTACTATACTGATATAGTAGTATAGAAAAGGGGCTTCTCAATTATTTTAGTAAAACAAGGATGTTTTCAGGAGGAATGAAAGAGTTGAGTTGAAAAAATGTACGAAATCACGTAAGTTTTCAGTTACTCTGGTAAACTAACGTAAAAGCAAGGTTTCTCGCGTACTTTGAAGAGGTGGTCAAATGGCAACACTGTCGACGTCATCTTCGAGATGTATTTTCAGTGTGTTAACACTGGTATCGGAAATCGTCGCTCACTAGATCAAAAATCACTTATTCTCTAGCAAAATTGTAAAATTTCATTTATTAATTTCATTATTTGTTTATTTATTTTATTTTCACAATAGCTGTGTCTAAAATGAGTCCCAATAACCCTATATTGTCCTGAGTGTAATTAATTGTGCAGTGAATGTTTGTTATTCTCGAAGAGAAAAACTAAGCTAATTTTGCTGTCAGAAAAGAAATCAACATCCGAGCATCACATAAGATACCAATTGCCAAGAATACATGGTTTGACAATGATAAAATCCCCGCAGTGAAGAAACTGATATTAACACAGGCATTTTCTTATACGTATGTACGTATGATGCAGCGACCATAGTCTATTTTTAAAGATGACACAAGTGTTCGTAGAAATACAGTCTTCGACAGGTATAATTACTATCGAGAGATCTGTACGTAAGTTTTGGATAAGGATTACGAGGAGCAGGGCCTAATCGGCGGAAGGTCACTGCGTAAAGGTGGACGAAATGAAACTGAGGAGGAGGAAGTATCAGGGAGAACGCGTAGTCGAGGGGAGCTGTATTCTAGGACTAATTGATCGAGGCACAAAAGACTACCGATTGGAGATATTTCCAGCCAACAATAGAGATGAAGAAACGCTCATGACACTCATAAACAACCACGTGGAGAAAGGTAAACAATTATATTTTGCTTTAACTTCTGTCTAGCTGGTATAGGATTGAGCGCGCGGCGCAAACATCGTTCAGTTCCTCAATACAGGACAAAAACGTTCAGTATTTATTCTTCCTTTTGCATCAAGTTAATATGAAACAATTGGCATCAGGAATCTATCAAATTCTGAACATCACTCAAGGAGGATTGACAGTCGGTCGATTTTTGACTAACAATAAGCTACAAGGTGGTGATTTTGATCGTGATTTAGCAAGTATATTCAAACGAGTCAGAATTACTGAGGCATAGTGGAAACAAATTTGCCGTTTAGCGTATAATCAAAAAACGTTTCTATTCACCGATGATTCCACCGGTTGAGAAAAGATTACACAGTTCAGCTCAGTGTATGACTGTAATGCACGAAAATACTCAATCGGTGGAAACACCGTTAATTAATTAAAATATCCGAAAGTTTTGAAAAGTCATCGACGACTCCACCGATTGAGAAAAAATTACAGATGCGAGTATTTTAGTTCATTACAGGCATACACTGAGCTGAACTGTGGAATCTTTTCTCAACCGGTGGAATCATCGATGAATAAAAAAAAACATCATTGATTAACACAAAACGGAAGCCCTGATTGGAAAGTACCCAGAAGTCAAATTAATTGCATGATCGATAACTATGGTCCTCCGACTTGGTTCCTAAAACTGACACCAGCAAACTATGATGACCCAAATTTATTGGACTTCTTACGAGCAGTAAATGGAAAAGAAGCGGGAGGTAAAACCGTACCTGCTCTCGTAGCTCAAGATCCAGTGTCAGTCTGTGAATACTATGAACAGCAATGGCGTTCGATGTTTGTATCTTTGTCGACGCCCAATGATGGCGATGAATATCCACTTGGGGAGGCAGAACATTATGTCTGGAGGAGAATATACCAAGGAAGAGGCAATCAGGCTAGTCATGAAATCTGATTCACCTTTGCGACACTTTGTATCCGGTGTTGGAGGAACAGGCAAGTCGTTCCTGATCCGGGTGATAACACTTTGAGTTCGAAACGAGTTAAAGAAATAGTCGTATTTTGCTTTGTCATCGGGATGGCGATTTTGATTATTTTTTAACGTAAATATGTTTAGTCGCATTTTAATTCCGTTTACACGCTCAAAATGTGCTCATTTTGATTGTGTTTATGGACCACTATGAGCATTTTAGTCATTGTAACAGCAGTTTCCGAATTTCTTTGAAGGCGAGTTTCGGCGTTTGATGGCCATCGCGGTTGACCATCTCCTGAGGTGAAATATCTAGTTTCAAAGACGTCAGTCCTTGTGCAATCAAATTGCACCGTAAGGACAACAAAACGGAGGAAACATTATTAAACAATAATATAGCAAACTCAGAATTCTCACCCCAACACATGGGCGTTGAGAATAAACAACAAAACACATCTAAAATTATAGGAATAACCCCAGACCAGATTATGTGATTCACAAGCTAACAATGGGAGGTCGCCGACTTGTCACCCTCGATTTTGTTCAAATTTCGCAGAGAGGTAGTTCATATGAGACTATTAGACCCGTGTTTCAGCGTTTCTTCCAATGGGCCCTTTAGAGCCCCGAAATTTAAAGTTAAAAATCCGACTTTTTGGGCCGATTTTCGTCTCTTTGCCGATTCTCGCTCTTAAGTGTGGTTCTTTCCGCCCTACAGTCGTCGCAGCGGCGTAGCGCCGTAGCGTACTGGATACGTGCTCGCCTCGCACCCGGTGAACCCAGGTTCGATCCCTGCCGCTACTCACTATTTTTTGCACTGTTTTTCTTCCCCATTTCATGGAGCTAATTAATTGCGTAAGATACTTTCCATCTTTAAGGTATCAGTTTGCATCGCAACAAACTGATAAGAACTCAAGACTTATGTCATGCCAGATTTTATTAAAGATGAGACAGCTACACTGTCAGTATCAGCCCATTCGCGTTGTTACCACGTGTGCCGCGTATTTAACGGTAGTTTTCGTTTTTTGGTTCTTGCTTATGGAAACTAATGCGAGCACACAGTTCAGTTCGTTTTTAGAATATTATAGCCCACAAGATGTTACGGACGCTTTTTTTTTTTTTTTTTTTTAGCGAAAATGTAGCTGTCTCATCTTTAAAATCTGGCATGACATAAGTCCTGAATTCTTATCAGTTTGTTGCGATGAAAACTGATACCTGATGTAAAGTATTTTACGCAATTAATTAGCTCCATGAAATGGGGAAGAAGCAGCTTCCACAACTGCTGAAAGAGACTTATAGGAGTCAAAATTGCAGAGATTACTCGTGTACTAACGCCTTGTGAATACTTTCAGGAATTCGTTCTTTCTCATTTCCCTTAAACCATGGGGGAAACTTCGGTTTCCCCATCGGTGACTTCAAGTCCCCGTGACATCAAAATGTCACATATCATTAAAACAAATTGGAGTGCACTTCTTTTGTAAACGGGTCTTGCGTTTTCCTAATTTCCTATTTTCCTAATTTCCTAATTCTCCCAGGGATTAACGATGTACAGGGTGTCCCAGACCACCCGTGTAGGAACTTTTTCTCGAAAACGGCTGGGAGTAGAGAGCTGAAACAAAAAAGTCAGGCAGGGAACTGACCCCAAAGAATTCAATGAAAATATTTTCAAAGCCCCCCGAGGCCCGGGGGGGGGGGGTCGGAACACATTTTTCCATTTTTGGCGGGAAAAAGCCTATAAACGGTACAAAAATAAAGTCAGATACTTGATGAGCAACTCATTGCCGACATTTTTGGTCCAGTAAATTTTTCCAGAAAACCCCAATTTTTGGGGTTATGGGCCCATTTGGGGGAAATTTTCATTCGGCGACTGTGACCACACTATTAAATATTTTTCAAAAAACTAAAAACCATCTGAAAGAAGAGATCAAGACCTTTCGATTGATGTGCCACATAATACCTAAAAGTGAAAGATTAAGGCTCCCACTTAGATTCCAAAATCTGGGGGTCTTTGCCCCCTCCCCCCCCCCCAAGTAAAAAATGCCTCCCGGCAGGCCGGTAAGACGAAGTAGATTCCATGCTTGGTTACATCATTTTTTCAAAAATTTAAATATAGGTTATAATTTTCGTTAATTTTTTTTTTTTTTTATTTCATCAGCTGCTCAAAATCCAAATATTATTGTGAAAAAGATTATATTACCAATAGAGAAATGTGTAATCTTTACAATGCAAGTGAGAAATAAAAGCTAGGTTATATAAGTTTTTCACAAATTTCAATAAATAGGTTATGTTATGATTTTCTTTGAATTATTCATTTTTTTTTTTATCAGCTGTTCAACATTTAAATAAAAATACCCATGAGAAAAAGATTATAGTACCAAGATAGAAAAATGTGTAATCTTTGTAACGCTAATGAGGAATAAATCTGAATAAGAGCAGCTGATCAAACAAGAAAATAAATAAATAACGTACCTAAGCAACAGTGCATGTGTAAAACAAAGAACGAGCAATTATACCAATACACTACCCTTGTCTTTCACATGTAAAATCCCATAAGAAACTAAATAGCTCGTAAAACACGTAAAACACAAGGAAAATTTAAGAAATGGAGCATATGAACTAAAAACATCCTCCACGATATATACTAAAATTTTTGAACCAAAAAAACAATTTCTTCATATAAAAACACAGCCAAAAAACCCGAAAAACACATCACTATAACTCGCTTACAACGCAAAAAACGAAAAAATGACTCGAGTAAAAAAGTTGCGTATCAAAACGGCTAACATAAATTTCCCAAAAAAAATTACTCAAAACAAACACTCCTAAAAATAAACCTCAAAAACACATTTTACGACTCAAACACGGCCCATAACGCGAAAACTAACTGTCGGATTTACACCATCTTCGAACTCATCCAAGAATTAAACCCAACGAATAGTTGAGACAAATTTCAAAAATAAAAACCAAAAATTACGAACAGGATCGTGGGACATAAAAACGGTAAAACTGGCTGAAACATACATATAAACATATATATATATATATATATATAAAATATATATATATATATATATATATATATATATATATATATATATATATATATATATATATACAGGGTGTCCGAGAAATGAGTTCACACTTTTGCTGTGAGCGCCTGGTTGATTGTAAAAATCTGAAAAATTCAGGAATAATCTATTACCCTTAAGCGACTTCAGAAAAAATATCGGGGGGCTCCCACCCCCCTTAAGGGGGGGAGTAGGCCCCAAAATGTACCCCGTGTTGCCAATATATCGCATATTTCAAACGGCAGGGGGTATTTTTTATTTCATCATTCAAAAAGGCTCAAAAAACTGAGTAATTTCGTTTTTTCAGATTTTCGGTAGCCCCTCTCAAAACAAAATGGCGGCCAAATAGCTACCCCATACTTTAGAGGCCTGTAACTTCGGTTTGAATCAATATTTTTTCAAAAACTAAAAGTTTTCTGAATCCTCAGAACGTCTTCTTTCCAATGATGTGCCACACTTTATCATTTGGTGGGAAAAAAATGGGGCGCGGAGCCCCCCCAAAAATTTTTGAGTTTGGAGGGCTGTAGCTCAAAAAAGTCAAATGTAAAGGGGGGTCGTGTTGTACATCAATCGAAAGGTCTTAAAAAAAGGAAGAATTTGGAGCAAACCCGAAGTCGGTACGATGCGTCTATTCAAAATGGCGGCCATTTAACCATTTGGGGGTGGGGGACCGTCCCCCCCCAAATGAAATCCCTCCATCGAGTGATACACCAATCGAAAGGTCTTTGAAAGAGAAAGAGAATGGCGCAAACCGGACGTCAATACGATGCTTGAATCCAAAATGGCAGCCGGTTAAAGTTTTTTGGCTATAGGCCTGCAGGTTCATAATCCAAAAAACTTTAACCGGCTGCCATTTTGGATGCAAGCATCGTATTGACGTCCGGTTTGCGCCATTCTCTTTCTCTTTCTAAGACCTTTCGATTGGTGTATCACTCGATGGAGGGATTTCATTTGGGGGGGGACGGTCCCCCACCCCCAAATGGTTAAATGGCCGCCATTTTGAATAGACGCATCGTACCGACTTCGGGTTTGCTCCAAATTCTTCCTTTTTTTAAGACCTTTCGATTGATGTACAACACGACCCCCCTTTACATTTGACTTTTTTGAGCTACAGCCCTCCAAACTCAAAAATTTTTGGGGGGGCTCCGCGCCCCATTTTTTTCCCACCAAATGATAAAGTGTGGCACATCATTGGAAAGAAGACGTTCTGAGGATTCAGAAAACTTTTAGTTTTTGAAAAAATATTGATTCAAACCGAAGTTACAGGCCTCTAAAGTATGGGGTAGCTATTTGGCCGCCATTTTGTTTTGAGAGGGGCTACCGAAAATCTGAAAAAACGAAATTACTCAGTTTTTTGAGCCTTTTTGAATGATGAAAATAAAAAATACCCCCTGCCGTTTGAAATATGCGATATATTGGCAACACGGGGTACATTTTGGGGCCTACTCCCCCCCTTAAGGGGGGTGGGAGCCCCCCGATATTTTTTCTGAAGTCGCTTAAGGGTAATAGATTATTCCTGAATTTTTCAGATTTTTACAATCAACCAGGCGCTCACAGCAAAAGTGTGAACTCATTTCTCGGACACCCTGTATATATATATATATATATATTATATATATATATATATATATATATATATATATATATATATATATATATATATATATATATATATATAGGGTGTTAATTAAAATAGGTTCCACTCAAGTTATCTCGAAAACGGTTGCGAATTTAGAAAATCGCTCAAACACGTGTTCCATGATTTCGAGGGGGACCCCTTTTTAAAAGGGGGTCGCCAATTTTGGGGCCCCCCCCGGGGGGGCCCCTAGGGGGGGCACCACCCCCCTAAATCCAATACTTCAAATGGAGACCCCCATTTTTTATTCGATAATTGAAAAGAGGACAAAATTCTAAGACTTTCAGCACAGACCGGAAGTCAATATCGTTTTTAGTTTTCGATATATCGAAGTTCAAAGTTCGATATGGACCCATTTTCAAAAATTCACATCTTCCTTTTAAATTATCCAAATTTAAAAAACTTTAGGTTCAAAATGTTCTACAGAGCAAGTACTTTTCAGAAAAAAATACAAACTTTCTGGAAAATTTACCGAAGGGGGGTTTTTGAGCCTCTAAATTTTTTTGAAAATTTCGACATTTTCAGAGGCTGTAGAAAATGAACTACTTCGAATTCCAAAAAACGCTGAAACATGTGTTCGTTTATTTTAAGGAGTCCATCTTTTCAGGGGGTGAAAAATTCTTAGGTCCCCCAGGGGGGCGGAGGCGGGGGTCACGGCCCCCCAAAATTAACACTTTCAAAAGACGATGTCATGTAACCAAACTGTGTGATACATCGTTAGAAAGTACGTTTTAAGCCAAACATTTTGGCGCAAACCGGAAGTCGATATCGCTTTTCGTTCTCGAGATATCGAAGGTCAAAGTTCGATGTTGATCAAATTTCAATTATTCGCTCGAATAATTTCGATTTCGAGAACGAAAAACGATATCGACTTCCGGTTTGCGCCAAAATGTTCGGCTTATAAAATAAGCGAGCCCATGTTTCAGCGTTTTTTGAAATTCGAAGTAGTTTTTTTTCTACAGCCTCTGAAAATTTCGAAAAATTTAGGGGCTCAAAAACCCCCCTTCGGGAAATTTTCCAGAAAGTTTGTATTTTTTTATGAAAAGTACTTGCTCTGTAGAGCATTTTGGACTCAAAGTTTTTTAACTTTGGATCATTTAGAAGGAAGTTGTGAATTTTTGAAAATGGGTCCATATCGAACTTTGATATATCGAAAACTAAAAACGATACCGACTTTCGGTTTGTGCTGAAAGTCTTAGAATTTTGTCTTCTTTTCAATCATCTAATAAAGAAGGGGGTCCCTATTTGAAGTATTGAATTTAGGGGGTGATGCTCCCCGTAGGGGCCCCCCGGAGGAGGCCCCAAAATTGGCGACCCCCTTAAAAGATGTCCTCCTCGAAATCATTGAACACGTGTTTTAGCGATTTTCTAAATTCGCAACCGCTTTTGAGAAAACTTTAGTGGAACCTATTTTAATTAACACCCTGTATAGTTTTTGAACGATATTATCAGCTTCCAACTTCATCCGCTAGATGTCTCTGAATATGTTTTAATGGTTAATCTCGAAGACCGTTGATGAACGCTGTTAGACTAGGTACGCCTAGTTTGAGCCTCCCTCCCCCCCCCTACATTTGTGCTAAACTTAACTAATAATTTGTATTTTACAGAAGTAAGAAGACAGCGCAGGAATCAACGGTGGATGGAGCCAGTGGACCCATATAAAAACCTGCCACCTTGGATCAAGAAGCAAGCACTTTAGCACCCGAATAATATTTCTTTCAATTTTTATAGCTCGTTCTGTCGCCGTGAGGTAGTTTTTTTGTCCTCCCTGCATTTGTGCTAAACTTAACTAATAATTTGTATTTTACAGAAGTAAGAAGACGGCGCAGGAATCAACGGTGGATGGAGCCAGTGGACCCATACAAAAACCTGCCACCTTGGATCAAGAAGCAAGCACTTCAGCACCCGAATAATATTTCTTTCAATTTTTATAGCTCGTTCTGTCGCCGTGAGGTAGTTTTTTTTTTGTCCTCCTGTATAGTTTAGTTTTTGGTCATGTTTGGTTTCTGCGTCGGGTCATTCATGTATACCTGCTATTTTATATGGTACGACTTATTTTGAATACTTTTTTCCAACAGAACCGAGAATGCCTACGGTATGATGCCGAATTCGGTGGTGGAGCAGATAGTTGTACCCCAGTTGAACAGACAGATCACAAGTGTGCATATTCTAGCAGACCAACCTGTTATATTTCTTTACAACTCTGTCACTCTGCAAGCGGCCAATATTAAAAAAAAAAAAAAAAATGAGGAATTGTGTCAATGGATTGCATGCAGGTGCCTACATAGAGGCCTTAAATTTGCCCAAGTACAAGATTTTGTACGATGGGGAGCATTACTTTGCTGTCGTATCAAAAAGTTTGAACAGTAAGTTTTTGCGGTGTTCTGTCTTGCAGGTATTTATAGTTACAATACTTCCCATCGGTTGAGTTTAAAGGCAGCCGTTTTGAACAAAAAATTGATAAAGAAAATTCCACTTCAACTCGCTAACATTGATTACCTACTTGAAATTACTGTGAAAAGTAGTTTCTATCAAATGTTCTACTCTTGTTAAAACCTTTGATGGTCTATGAAATTTAGATATAAGTTGGAGTTGGTGTTTACTGCCGAATATGGAACGTTCATTACTATTTATAAATGTGTATTCAGGACTCAAAGGACAATGAGAAAAAATAATGAGGTCACAAAAAAAGTAATAAAAGCTATTCCAAAAGATTGCTGCACTCCGTTCCAAATGGGAAGCTTAGGCTTAAAAAGCTTCTACAACCCAAGGAGACTTGGTAATTACGAACCTCTTAACAATACTTAATTGTTCTTTATTTATTCGATCATCTAGATTCCTTTTAATATCATCTGATTTTTGAGGATTCTGGGAGCAAGAAGCCCCTTCAATTACGATTGCTGCAACCATAGTTCCTCTCAGAATCCTCAAAAGTCAGATGGTGTTAAAAGCGCGTCTCTTGTTGCTTATATGGGAGAGAATGGAGATAACTAATGTTTGAATTATTCGCACTCGTATCTTTTACCCTGTAGAATGCCGATAGATCTCTACAAGTATTTATGATTGGTTTTTTTTTTTTTTTTTTTTTTTTTTTTTTTTTTTTTTTTTAGGTGCTACGGTCGATTCGCAATCATGCACTGATATATGATACCTCGCATTTAGCTTTGGTCTGGAACGGTCAAAGCACTCCTTTCGATCCTCACACGTTGGAGTTGGTGTTTACTGCCGAATATGGAACGTTCATTACTATTTATAAATGTGTATTCAGGACTCAAAGGACAATGAGACAAAATAATGAGGTCACAATAACTGTAATAAAAGCTAGGTACCTATTCCCAAAGATTTCTGCACTCAGTTCCCAATGGGAAGCTTATGCTTTTTTCCGGACGAATCATTGTATAAAAATGTTTGGAGAAAACAGGTAAGCCTTACCTGTTTACCTTACCTGTTGGGGGCCGTGGATAACTTAGAGAGGACTCTTGAAGATGCAGAGGAAAAGGATAAACTGGTAATTTCATAATGCTTCGTTTATTTCCTTCACGTCTTCTACCAACGGTAATGGAAACTGTGTCGCGCGAACAATTGCTGGAATGAAACTTGTTGTTGAGGAGGAAAAATTATTCTTTCTTTACATGCGAAGTTAGTTAGCTTAGACTACAGAGGATCCGAGATCGTCTTCATATTTTTGCTATTCAGCATTTCAATAGTTTCGCCATCTCTCTCTAATTTCTAGAACATTCTCTCACTTTTTCCTTTTCTCACTTATTCTTGGTCTACGTGTGATTTTTCAGTTAGTTCGTTGTGAAACAGATCTCGGTCCGCTTACCATGTAACGCCCGTGCTCGAATATAACAAATGTTTACTAAATAAAATTGATTATCCTATCATAACTGATGATGTGGTTTTTGAATTCCGATTTCAACATTAGTGTCGACCTGCGACCTGCGTCAACAACAGGTTATGAGCCCAGGTGACGTTTACGATACCATTTCGTTTTTCGTGCGCGTCGGAATAATCAAGAGCAGTGCTTCTTTTTAACCGAGTACGTGGGCAATCTAAGAATGGGTTTCTTTGATGATGAGAATAGTATTCAAATCAAGAACGATCTGGATATTCATAATATAACGTTGCATGTGCTTTTCGCTATGTTAATAGTAGTTCTAAGCATTTTTTACGGTTTTAGAAAGTGTCATAAAATTAATCGGCAAATCGCAGACCTGTAACCCGTATCATCTGAATTTCCGCCTGCCCTATAATCACAAAGCAGGTGATGACCGGACTCTAACGCCTTTCAATTTTAGTGAGTAGTTTCCGCAGCTGGGGACTTTCAGAAAATCAACTATTTGTGTCGAAGGATGGGCCCTTTCTAGCCAACACTACAGCTACATAAACCATTACTCTCTCGTGACTACTCTCAATCCACAGGTTCAGCGGAACTACGGTTCTATGTTAGAATTGAAGAAGGCCATCGGTTGTCAATGAAAGCGCTATTGACCTACGACACAGCCGCCAAGATGACATTCCACGGAAATTTGAGCAAGAGGAAGTTCGATGGCCTGCGTATGTACGAAGCAGTGCAATGTGAGTAAAATTTAAAGTCTTTTAAGACAAAAACATATTTGCTTTTGTAGAAGAGCCCTGCCATACGGAGTACCTAATCATATGGTTGAAGAAGTTTTCCAAGTCTCACTAGACAATCTACCATTAACTGTCACTTATATCGCAACCGAATCAGCAATCGATCCCTTATTATCAAAGGTCATAGACACAACAAAATCTAGTTGGCAACGCCAATATAATAAGGATGAAAAGCTAACACCATTTTTAGAATTAAGGATTTTTTATCGCTCGAATAAAAATGTCTAATGTTTGGTCCTAGAGGTGTGATGCTCCAATCCCTTCAAAAACGAGTCCCAGAAATTTTACAAGAAGGCCACTCAGGCATAGTTCGCACCAAATTGCTCGCCAGATCGTCCGTCTGGTGACCATCTTTGAACAAGGATATAGAAACGCACGCGGAAAATTGCCTACCTTCTACGTCAGTTAATTTCAAGTCTCCGTCAACTTACACCCCCTGGTCGGAAAGCGTGTACCCCTTTCAAAGAGTTCACTTAGATTTCTTTCAGTTTAACCGGAATTTTTTCCCTATAACTTGCGGCTCATACTCCAAATGGCTAGATGCGATATCGATGTCAAAAACATATGTCCTCAATGTCACCACCTTGTATACGTACAATCTCGTAACTCGAGAAATAGTCACAACTGGAGAGCTGGCGCAAACTGCGGACATTCATGAAATGTCCTATGCCTTCTGAGGTTGCACAATACTTGAACGGTATCGGCGACCTCCGGGATAAAGATGACCGGAAGTGGGAGCTGTTGATACAGAAACTTCCTGAACAGGGTAACAATGATTACATTCCTGGAACGTACGGACCTGTCGCCGCTGATTCTCGTACCTTCTATGAGACTATTCCATCACTAGCAGTCGCGATGTATCGCATTCAGCCTGACGTCGTAATCTCTGATCCTAGGAGGCAGAATCAACCGCTTTCCCCAACTTGGCACCTACCCGACCAAATCAGGAGGGAATATATCGATAACGTCAATTTACTTTGCTGGGCTCCTGCTACTAAATATCACAAGAGCAGTTGAATCTATTGAATAGATGTGGGATCTATTTTGATGCCCCAAACCCAGTATTGACATTCGAAAGCGTGTCAAACCTAACTATAAATACGCAACTTATTCAAAATGTCGCAGGTCTCCTGCGTAGTGCGAAGAATCAAACAATGTGTTATAAGACCAAAATACCATTTGGTCCTATCGCCCTGATTGCGTATACTGAGAGTGGTGAAACACACAATAGATATCACCGACATGGTAGTGGGAACTGACGTACTTACGCCATTTCTAACCTTAGCCCGGTTATCTTTAAGGCTGCTTCCCTTTTCAAGTATTGGTTCGAATGCGGATTGAACAATAATGGTATCTGCGTAGAAAATCCTGAACCTAATTGGGCACTCGATGAGACCAATATATTTATAAGTGGTGATAAGACAAGATGGAATGTCTCCCACTTCATGGTTGGACAGTATCAACATACAGACATCCGTCGCGCTTACTGTACCAAACAAAAGAGAAAAAAAACATGCTGTATAACAATCAAACACTTAGAAAAAGCAACCAATGGTTTATAACAGAAACTGAAGTTTCGTTCCTCGGAATGCCTACATTTAAGCGTGAATCTGAGCGAGAATAGGAGTGAATGTGATGAAGAGGTACCAGTGCAAAAATGTGTGAGGTACCTCGGTGTGATGATTGATGATAGGATGGAATGGAATATGCATGTTAAAAAAAGTATGTGATAGTTTGAGGAAATGCTTGGTTGATGTGAAAAGAATGATTAGGAAAGCTACACCTTGTCTAGAAAGAATGGTCTATCAATCACTCGGTGAGTCTCACAAGTCGTACGCCATTGCAGCGTCGGGATACGTTCGGAAAGGTCCCCAGAAAAAAAATCAACATGCTACAATGGCGTATTATAAAATTATTTGCTGGGTCTCGTTGCCGGGTGACCCGGTGACAGCCAGAAAAAAGCTCGAACTTCTAAATTTCGAGTCGAGATTCGTCTATCAACTCGTCATAGACCATTACTGGAATGATTCCTACAGAAAAAGGGGTGGAGCTGCAGGCAAAGCGTCAGGCTGCTAAAAGGCCTTAGATGCCGTAATATGAAAAGAATAATAATCAGGAAAATTTCTAGCAGGGCAGGCATAGTGTCAGGCTGCTAAAAGGTCTTAGATGCCGTGATATGAAAAGAATAATAGTCAGGACTGACTACCTATGGGAAAAAACTCACAGGCAAATTATTCCTATAATGTGGGAGATGCTGCCTGACGGTATGCTTGGCTTCAACTCCATAAGCCATATTAAGAATCAATTTAAAACATTTTGGTTTGCGGAATTAGGGAAGAATATTATTAAAACAATATTTTGATTTTTTTGAAGTTCGAGAGTTGAACCGATTTTGGCAAATAAAATATGGTGACGAGGCATCCAGTTCTCCAGGACATTATAGTCTGATACAACATGTAAAGAAAGATCTATTCAGCCAAAAGGTATACCTCATATTTTACACCACGTTTCACTGTATTTATCATAGTCCGATCAAAAGTTTTCACAGGCTGGAAAATGTCCCTTGCGAAGCTTCAACAGGTAAATTTAAAGAGTTTAATTTTTCTTCGAAAAAGAAACAAAAAAATTTAGCTTTTCTGAGATTTTAACTTCATTTAAAAAAAAATAATGCTAAAAGCAGTTAACATCATAAGCACGGTTGGAAGAACCCAAGTGCTGTTTTCTTTTTGCTGTAGACTTTCATACTTTCATATAGAATGGGTATGAATCCTACTCGGTGTGATTAATTATTGAAGATAATAATGGAATTTATTTTATTTTTTAAATATGTATCTAAACAAAGCAGTGGCAAAGTGTGAGATCTAGCAACGCTGCATTTTGTCAATTGAATCCTCGCAAAATATCGATTCGAGGAAGGGGACAGAGCACCTCCAATAATTCGAATTTTTTCCTGCGTTTTAATGGAGCGAATTCAGAGTTTACAAATTTCACGCAAGGCTACTGAAACAAAGTGAAAACCATGTGCTAATGCCTTTTTATTTCATTTCGTAGAGAAAAGAATCTGGAGATAGCTCAAGAGAACCGAAAGATACACCGACTAAAAGTTTTTTTCGTGAAAAAACAATTAGCACCGTCGTCGCCAAGTACCAGACCAAAAACTCTTTTAGAGTGCCCGAGGACGAACAACAGCTACCAGGTTTTGAAGCTGCTCTTTGTGAACGTTTGGGTAGATGCCGTGTAGCCGAATTTTAACCCACAAATATGGCTAAGGATTTCCAGTAAATTATACAATTTTCTTTTATTTTACAGATCTTTGCATCATATGTATAGAGAATGTTCCTGAGGTGGTCATTATTCCGTGTGAGTACCTGAACCTATGCGGTAGGTGCCACGATAACATTTTAATCGAAGGAAACCGGAGGTGTCCAACCTGCCGCGGAGAGATGGAGCAAGGCCTCCGAGTTTTTAGCTAAATAATGTATTTTTCTTCGTAATTAAATTCACGTTTTTTTTTTTTTTTTTTTTTTTGTTTCAATCTAATGCTTGTGTTCAATTTGGTCCCTTATTTCAGCGGTTCTCAAACTGTGGTCCGCAGAGACCTCCCAGGGGGTCAGCGAGTCGTAAGTGCGAAAAAAAGTAGATCCGATCGGCGCGAAAAATTCGGAAGAGGAATTAGGCAACGGGGAAAATACAAATAAAAGAGTAATATATCTTGCAGATATTTTCGCTTACATGCTGTAAATAAAAGCCTCCAAGAAGATAACCATCGATTTCAAGTGGATGACAAAATAAATGCAGCAATAAAAAAATTGAAACTATGACACTCTTGATGTTTGAAGAAAAATGTCGAGCCTTTTCCTACTTTGATAAGCTTTTAGACCTCCACTAGGATGCGCGGTTCTGTGTATACAAAGTTTTTGTCAGTTAAAATCGCTCCAAAGGATGGCCAGACCATTTCCAGGCTGAGGTCTGGAACGTATCTTGACACTATCGGAGATGGATTTTCGTGCAATTTGCACTACGAGGAGCGTGAGAACGATTACTTTAGGTGCCATAATTCTACGTGTCCCGGTTAGTTGTCTACACTACATGATCAAATTTTGAAATTCGTTCATTAACAATAAAACTGCACTGCTGATACAATGCTTCTCTAAATGGGGAAGGGCATCATAACCCAACATTGGGGAAAACAGATTATTTAAAATGGACTTCGGAAACCTATACATATTTGATCACTGTTTTGAATCGCCCTATCCAGTACATGTAAGGCCGTTGATGATTATTCTAAGGAAAGGGATCGATTTTAATTTCATCACGGCCTATGACGCTAATAATTTTATCTTCTAGTAGTTCCTGTAGATGTTTTTACAGCTCAGCAAAATTCAAACTTCTCCTGTTCGTTTCCAGGCAGAGGAGTTGCCGGCGTTGCCCGCATAAACGGCGGTCAATATACAGGGTGTTTCACATAACCTGCTCACTTTGGTTTTCTTGAAAGGTTGACCATAAAAAAATCGGTTTCCTACTAACTCGAACCTGAAGTTTCATTTGCAGTGTCTGAAAAAAGTCCATCGGAACCTTCATTCAACCCTGATGAAGCTTTGGCACTAATTACTCAAACAAAGCTTTCAACGCATCAATACGAAACAATTAGAAATGCGTTAAAAACGAAAGGATACAATATGTATATTTCCTAGTTATAGTGAAGTTTTGGGGGCAAAAAAAAAATGCTAGCCGGAAAACATAAACGTATCCGAAGAAGCAGCACAGGTCCCACTGCAAAATTTGTTGGGCCACACAACTACGAGAATAGTCCAAAATAATGAAAAATTTTGAGCTTGTGAAGAGAAAAAATTTACAATGTTTTCAAAATGGGGCTGCGATGGCGCATCCGGCTAGAGTTAATTTCGCCAAAAAATTGATACTCCTGAAGAGAACTTTTCAGACGCCCATTCATTTGTGACATCCTTGGTTCCATTGAAAATTGTCTCCGAAGGAACGCCTGAAATAGAATTTTGGAAAAATTATAGGCCCTCCTCGACTAGATTATGCCGACCATTAAAATTTGAATTAGTAAAAGAGACGCCTGAGGCAACTCTCGCAGAGAAAGCTAGAGTTGACCTTGAAATAAAAAATCTTGCTCCGTCTGATATTAAATTCAACGGTTTCAAAATTTTTATCAAACATTCCCCATTGTTTACCATGATGGATGGAAAAACGGCTCAAATTGTCACAAACACCTCATCTGCCAGTAATTGCGTAATTTGTCACGCGACGCCCTCTCAAATGAATAACCTGTCTAGAGCCGATAACATTCAACTAACAAGGGGAGGATCAGATCTGTCCGGCGCCGATTTTGATGAAATTTACGCCAAAATGTAGCTTATGTGATGCTGATACACGATTCATCGTCAAACCTCGCCCACGGCCCCGCAAATGTCCCCTAACATTTTTTGAAATTCGGGATTTTCGGGCAAAAATGGCATGCGCGCTTAACTTCCGGAATTTCCGATCGCCTGTCAACGGAGCTGCGTAGCGCAGTCAACTATGGCACCACCCTTCCGATAGTGAGGTACACGGATCGAATCCCACGCTCACCGACTCTTTTTTGCGAATGCCTTTTAAACTTGTCTACCTTCCTAAAGATACTTCAGTGTTCTGAATCTGTTTTATGCCCCTCTATCTTGTCTCGTCGCTTTTTCGCGACTTGTCCCGCCGATATGAGACTTCTGGCGGTCAATGCTCTTTTTCGTATATTTCTTGAGCACATCTTTATCTTCCGACAATTGTACCAAGATGACAAATGACTATTAGGTAACAGAGTTTATTCACATCGCCTAATTTTGGGCAGAAAAAGCTCACCCTGACAGTCTGCTATCAACTTCGGAGCTTCATTGTTACCTCATCGAGTAAAGCGTGTCATGGAACCGAGTACCTCTAGTCGTGATCGTGAAATTTGTTCTTTCATTGATTTGTACGATAGACATGATATCTGCGATGGATTTTTTTTTTTTTTTTTTTTTTTTGGTGAAAAAATTTTACGTGAAAGTAACGTGTTGGTGGGCGTGAAAAGTGGAACATTTAACAATAAGAGCGAGCTCACAGGTGAAAAATTAGCCGACAATTTCGTAAAAATTTTGAAAAATTATGAGTTTTGTGATGATCAATTTTTACAATTAACAGCGGATCAATGTGATAGTGACAGCCAGTTGGGTGAAAATTCTCTCCAAAGTGATAATGGCAGTGTTTCTCTCCCGGAACCATTTGACAGTGATTTTAATGTTGATAAAACTTCTGATCAACGCGTTCCCTTTGCTGTAAAGAAAAAATCGTTGATATTTCGCGTAACCATCCAAAGTGGAGCGTCTCGAAATTACGGAAAAATGGTTGCGCTGCGTTGACATATGAGCGTTCCTAAGGAGATGGAAAAAGGAAGTGGAGCTTGGAGAAGGTCGAATTGAAAAATTTAAAGTGATTAACGCATACACTTTTGAAAAATTTAAAGACGCGCGTGATAGAGAGTGGCCCGTGACGTGACGTCGCGAAATTTGAAAGAATGGGCTTGTGCGGCGGCCTTACAGTTTAAAGAGGATGTTAATTTTTGTTTCAAAGCTTCGGATTCGTGGTGTAAAAGGTTTAAAGCAAAAAAAAAATTAGGCAGAGAAAAATCACAAGATTTATTAAATCCCGACACGCTCTAGATTTTGACGAAGTTGTGCGAATCGCTGCAAATTTTCAAAATACAGTGCAAAAGCTTGCAAAGAATTTTGATTACGACTATAATTTAAATACGGACCAAACTGGCTGCGAATATCGTGTTGCAGTGAACAGAACTTTGTCTTTTCGTGACGAAAAAACAACTGAAGGCTTTATTGGCGATTTTTCAAAAGTTACTCACAGCTACACGGCCCAGTATTGCGTCACTGCTTCGGGTAAACTTTTGCCTAAAGTTTTTCTTTGAGTCCAGGAACCATCGGGTAGTTTCGGTCCGCGAGTTCAAGTGAAAGTAAATGAGTTAGTTGAAGCTTTTAAAAACGTCATTGTCACCGCCTCGAAATCGGGGAAACTGACGAAATCGCACGTTGCAACGTTCAATGCCAGTGTCATCGCGCCGTATGTGAATCTGAATAAGTTCCTTTTTATAATGGATTCTTGGGGGGGGGGGGGGGCAGAAAGACCCATCTTTGTTCCATCACTCATTTACTGATGAAAATGGTGAACGAAGGAGTACCGTTGAAATAATACCACCCCATTGCACTCCCATTGCTCAACCGTTGGATGTCTTTTTTTCCGAAAGGTAAAAATTTTATAACAACAACAAATGTTTCTACCTCCGATCCATTTTCGGTTTTACCCCTTAATGCATCAGATGTGCCAGATAAAACTATTCCTAAGATCTTCAAGCCACCCCCAATCTACCTCAGCGACACCAACTCCATTCGTTCTGTTGAAAACTATGTCTCTGAAATAATTGGTAAGTCTCCATTCTCAATAAAACTGTTGGAGAGCGGACGCTGCATATCTTCTCGCGAGGATGCCATCAAAATTCATTCTGTTATCCACCATCAGCTTTCCGCACCAGCTTTTCAACCAATGATTAAATATGCTTGGATTTCGGCCGGGTTGATTGAGGAGCTAAAAGAAAAATTTAAAACTGTTAACGAAATTTGTTTTTTGCCGACAGTATTGATTAATAAGTGCGTAACGTGCCGGGAAAAAAAGATCGTTCATTTGCAGTGCGCGTTGTGATAATTTATTTTGTTTTATTTGTTTTTATGATTTATAACATCTAAAAAATTGCAATTAGCTGTCCCCCCTTTTTTATTCTATTTAATTTTTTTAAAAAAATTTCTTGTAGTTTTTTTTATCATTATTGTTACCTATTATTAATTATTTTTTTTATTAAAAAGTAATGATGAACCGTATTTGAAATACATTTTTCCTATTCACTCTCTTCTTATAGTTTAATGTCATATTTACAATAATTTTGGTTTTTGTTTGTGTTTATTGAAAAATTTCCTTCGGCTCGTCAAAAACCTGTAAAGTTCTGTAAAAATGTCTAGGTTTTTGTTGAACCTCACTTTTCAACGGGGCTAGAGATTAATGGAGAAATTCTTTGCCGTACTTTCAAAACTGAAATTTATGTCCATTTGCAGAAAAAAGGGGACTTTAAAATGGAATTTTACTCTGTTCCGTCCCTGTCCAAAGATGTAATCAATCCTCCTCCTTTTCCTCCTCCTCAGGCTTTTTCCCCTAGCAACATTAGAAGTAATGCCCTGGAAACTATTTTTTTAAATCCAGTTCCCTCAACGTCATTCTCCAATTCTTTTTAATCATATGTCGCCAAAAATTGTGTATATTCAAACACAGGCTGTTTTACTTGTTAGTGCTGATCCTTTTTTTTCACGGTCTAAATGATACCAGTGAAAGTGATGATCAAGACTGGACCTCTACAGAAGAACCTGCTGAAAATGAAAATCGCCCCATTTCAGTTGACGAACGTCATGAAGTCGATGAACCCTTACAACAAGAACCTCTTTAGGAAGTGAATGTTTTTGAAAATAATCAAGAAACAGCTGAACAATAATCTCAAATTGAATTGGAAGATATCTTTGATATTCATCAGGATGCATTGTTCCCATCAGACGTTATTGATGAGAATGTTGAAAATTTCATAACCATCAATGAAGATGTCAATACAGCAAAAGCCATCGATAGAGAAGTAAAGACCCCTCTGTAATTTCAGCAATAATGTTTGTAATGATTGGCGCATTGCATTAGAAATGTATGTTGTCCCTGAACGAGGGGAGGTGTTGAATATTGTAAATATTTTGTGTACTTGCTTTCAGTGTTTCTCTCCTATGTAGCCAAGCTATTAAATCTCATATTTTGTCGTCCTTCTAAGTATTAATCAACACCCTCCTCGCCCTTCAGAAGAAGAGATCTTGCGAGTCAATCACCCCTTGTCGTGTTTGTCGATAGGAGCAACATCTTCGAGTCCTCTTTGCTTTTCATATGAATCGGTCCTAGAACCACCAAAATTAGTGAGTTACACTCACAGACTGTGTTGGGGCACAAGAAGACGAGATAGATGCTGACAGTCCCTGTAGGGAGTATTTTTGGCTTTGCTTATACAACATTGCAAGTCCTCATGCAAACCTTTGAATATAAATAGAGAACAATATCTTGCCTATTCAAGAGCTGCAGTGCAATCAAGATCACACTTAGAGCCAACTAATAAGGATAGAGGCCCGAGCTATACTTTAAAAATAGTCTGAGTAACACATGTCGCTTACGGCGTTCTTCCTTAGCACAGCAAAACGGGGGTGATGTCCAGTAGACCGGGGAGACGATATTCTCCTGACATGGTAACATCAAGTGAGATAGAACTAGCCCTAGCAAGCCTCAAACCGAACAAAGCCCCTGGACCAGACAAAATTACTAACAGGGTACTGCTCGACAACAAGCAACCCCTCATGAAACACCTGCTATGGATATTCAACATATCACTGCTCCTGACAATTTTCCCAGCGCAATGGAAAGAAGCAACAGTCCTGATGTTTCGCAAGCCAAATAAAGATCCATCCAACCCCAAAAGCTACAGACCCATAAGCCTGCTAAACACAATGGGTAAACTGTTTGAAAAGATCCTCCTCAAAAGAATCCAAAGAATAATCACCACCAAGAACATAATTCCTAACCACCAATTCGACTTCAGGGAAAACCAAGACACTGTACAACAAATACTCCGCACAACTGAATTCATCACTGAAGGTTTCCAAAAGAAACAAACCACAGCTATCATCTACTTAGACATAGAAAAAGCTTTCGACTCAGGTTATGTGTTCTCTGCTTTGGTGAACACACGGCTAATTATAAAGGTTGTCAAACCTACCAGAAAATGTACAAGAAAAAATTACCCCCTTCTCGTCAAAATAGACAAGAACCTACTCCACAAACCGAGGATCATCGCTACTCCACCGTCCCCACCCACACCCGCCAGAACGTTCCGACTCACAATCACGTCACCCCGAGCTCTCGCCCCCACCGCTCCATCCGCGTCGTTTACCTCCCCTCCCGCTGAGTCATCCACCCCACTCCCACCATACGCACAGAAAAACAGAACAATAATACCAACTCAACCGCCTCTCCAAATAAAATAGACAGGATTGAATCCCTCCTTGAGAGAATGTTAACTTTAATGGAAACCCAAATGA
Source organism: Trialeurodes vaporariorum (assembly GCA_011764245.1). NCBI lineage: Eukaryota > Metazoa > Arthropoda > Insecta > Hemiptera > Aleyrodidae > Trialeurodes > Trialeurodes vaporariorum. The sequence goes on along the minus strand of VMOF01000320.1, from coordinate 37,716,855 downwards.
CACTGCTAATACAATTGAGCAGCAAATCATCTTGCTCACATACGCCATGAATGATATTCTCCGCATTGGTCATCTGAATTTCAATGGACTTCAACAAAAAAAATGAAATAGAACTTTATCTACAAAACTTACCACTTAGACATCTTACTCCTCTCTGAAATCCACCTCAATTCAAAAAGCAACTTCAAAGTCCACTGATATAGATTTTATCATACAGACAACCCCCAACCGCAGGACAAATCTTGTTGAGGGTCCGGCATCCTTATAACCAACTCATTAACCCATTACTAGTTGGAATCCTTCTCTTCTCCCCAAATACAAGCCACTGACATTGCAATAGTACTCAATAACTCAACAACACAAAGACTGTAGCCATATCTGCTGTCTACTGTCCACCGACCAAACGAGGCCAGACCGTATCACAGCACCATTTCGAACAGTTATTTGAACTTCTGGGCCCAAGATTCATAGCAAGAGGAGACTTCAATGCAAAGCATCCCTCCTGGTCTTCCAAAACCACGACCCCGAGGGGAAGAGTCCTCAGAGGGGCAATGGATAGTTGTAATGCCTTCGCCCTATCATCCGGCAATCCCACATATTGGCCCTCAGACATCTCAAAAAGACCAGACATTAATGACTTCTTCATACGTAAAGGAACGCACAACAACTACCTACACTTTGAAAATGATCCTAACACCTGCTCTGACCATTCGCTCATAGTGGCTTACTACAGCAGCAACGCAGTATTCAAAAAGAAACAGATGTCATTGTACAATAAAACCACAAACTGGGACCAATATAGAGAGAATCTCAATTCCGACATAAAACTGAACTTAAAACTCAAAATGCCAACAGAAGTCGACTCAGCACTCAAACATTTTGAAGAGCTTATATACAGCGCACTGACCTCATCCACCTCATCTCAAATCTAGAGTCCCGAGTCCCTATACAGGGTGAGCCAGAGCACCCGTACCAGGTATTTTTCTCGAAAACTACAGAACCAAATGATGTGAAACAAAAAAGTCAGACTGGGAATCGACCCCAAATTTTTCATTTTTGATATTTTCAAAAGCCCCCGACAGCCCCCTGGGGCATATTTGGGGGGGGGGGGGTGTTTCAAACACATTTTTCAAGTTTCCTCGAAAAAACCTCCATTAAAGTATAAAAATTAGTTTTTTAATCTTAAAGTAGAGGCAATTGCCGACATTTTTGCTCGTGTCAATTTTTTCCAAAAAAAACCCCAATTTTTTGAGTTATGGGGGATTTTTGAAATTTTTTTGAATCGGCCTTTTTGGCCACCCTGTCGAGAATTTTTCAATAATTATTACAGATTCTGAAAGAACAGATCAAGACCTTTCGATTAATGTGCCACGTGTTACCTTAAAGTTGATAAATAAGGTGTTTTTCGCCAAATCAAAATTTTGGGGCTTCAATTGGCTCAAACTATGGAATAGCGCCAATTCTGCAATTGACGCCCCAGAATTTAGATTTAGCAAAAAACACCTTATTCATCAACTTTAAGGTAACATGTGGCACATTAATCGAAAGGTCTTGATCTGTTCTTTCAGAATCTGTAATAATTATTGAAAAATTCTCAACAGGGTGGCCAAAAAGGCCGATTCAAAAAATTTCCAAAAATCCCCCATAACTCAAAAAATTGGGGTTTTTCGGAAAATAGTGATAAGAGCAAAAATATCCGCAATTGTCTCTGCTTTAAGTTTAGAAACTAATGTTTATGCTTTTATTGGAGGTTTTTTCGAGAAAACTTGAAAAATGTGTTTGAACCCCCCCCCCCAATACGCCCCAACGGGCTGTTGAGGGCTTTTGAAAATATCAAAAATGAAAAATTTGAGGTCGATTCCCAGTCTGACTTTTTTGTTTCAAATCATTTGGTTCAGTAGTTTTCGAGAAAAATGCCTGGTATGGGTACTCTGGCTCACCCTGTATACTATGAGAGTTGCGCCATTGCTGAATCCATTTCTGATTGGGTCTCAGATTTAGGCTGTCAAGAAAGCTCCAAGAGGCAAATGCAATATGGCGGAGGGTTTGTTTACTTTTCGCGCGCTAGCTTTCATTACACATATGACACATTTACACATTAATTATCTTTAAATTTTTTCCTCTGTTTGAATGTTATTTGGGAGAACATTATCTCTTTCAATAAAGACCGTTATTGTTGAGAATCTGAACCTAACGCAGCGAAATAGTGGTAGCAGCGCAGAGGTAAATGGTCATCCGCCATTTGCAATTTGCCTCTTGGGGGCTCCATTGATCCGCTTCTTCTTCTTCATTTTGAGAGTCTTGTCGCAACTCTCTTAGTACACAGGGTCTCTACTCAAACCCACACAATCACCCCAAAAGTGTACCCAAGAGAAGTCAAAAGAAAAGTCAAAGAAAACAGAAGACTGAGACACCGCTGGCAAACAACGCGGAACCAGGAGGACAAAGCCTCTCGAGACTTGACAAACATGCTTAATAATCTAGCCAACAAATCATGTGACCAATTCCTTGAAGGACTGTCCTACAAGGAGGATACCAATTATTCCTCGTACAAACTTACAAAAGCATTAACTGAACCAAAACAACCTGTTCCCCCGCTTCTCACTACCAAAGGATGGGCTAGAGAGTTCACTGAAAAGGCCAACGCCTTTGCAGACCATCTTCAACAAGTCTTCACTTCGCCACCATCAAATGACATGCATTCAGAAATTGAGGATTCATTGCTAGACCCATTACCCCCAACCCCAGCTCTAAAACCAACATCTCCAGCAGAAGTCTCCACTCTCATCAGCACCTTCAAAGAAAACAAAGTCCCCGGTCTTGATAAGCTAACCGCAAAAATTCTAAAAGAACTGCTGTTAAATATATAGGGTTACTCAAAGAAGATACACAAGCTGGTATGAGGAAGAAAAATTATATTGACAAAATGAGACCGTAGGTGAGACTGTTACAAGAAGAAAGTCTACGTGACGACTTGTTGGAAACCCCTAGCTACTAATCTTGCCTTGTAGGTTCCGTCTGATTTTATTCTGTATATCCATTTGGTATCTATTATTGGTTTATTTTTAGGTTCTTTAACTATTTTCCACGTGTCATTTTTGTTCAAGCAATCAATTTCCTTCTTCATTGCCTTTTTCCAATTTAGTGATTCATGAGATTTGATTGCTTGTTCATAAGTTTCTGGTAAGTCAGTTCTCTCAGAAAAATTTACAAAGGTATCATATGAAGACGCCTTTGAAAAATTTTCATTTGTTGGAGAGGACGAAGAAACAGAGAGAACATAATCGTTTAGTTTCAAGGGAATTCGTTTTTCTCTATTAGGACGCTTGTTAGTCACCAAAGGACTCTCATTTACCTCATTTTGACACTCTTGGAAATTTTCATCGTCTGATTCCTCTTCAGTATCAGAATTATGGATGAGCAGTTGTTCATTTTCGTGACCAACTTTTAAATTAAAATCTGGTTGAGTATCTTCATGGTCTAGAGATTCTACTTTTCTATTCGTTTCAAGATTGTTTTTAATATCTGTAACTTTGTCTTTACGAATTCCACTGTTTTATGTGATTCGGGTGCCACCTCTAAAGTATCTCTCAGCCCACTGAGAGTGTTAGGTAAACTTTTTAGCAGATGCAGCAATTTTTCATTTTCTGAAAGCTGATGTCCAGCATTTCGTAGGTCTTTTACCAGTCTTTCAAAACCGAAAAAAAATTTATCCAAATCATCTGATTCAGATAGCTGCAATTGAGCTAATTTCTCAAGGAGAGATATTTTTATTGCTTCTCCCTTTTGAATGTAAAGGGCTCGCAGTTTGTCAAGAATACCTTTCGCATTTTCTTGATCAGCTGCTTGTGCATATTGGTCATTTGATAAAGCGTTTGTTATTAAGAATTGCGCTTTCTGTTCCTTTAAGTTCCACTCTGAATCGGTGATGCCAGATGGCTTTTTAATGTTGTCAATTACATCATAGCATTGTTCTAAACGCAGTTGATTTACCATATAGGTACGTACACGCAGCTTTTCGATCATTCTGGCTATGTTAGTTGGGGTTTGCGCTTGGATTTTGAGCCTTTTACAACGTCTGATACAATCTTTCCCTTTTATACTGGTTATCTTCTTGTTGATTTAGCAGCTTCTTTTCTTTCACGTTTTGGTTGTGTAGTTTTTGCTGTGATGTTCTTGTTGTTTTGTGTTTATGAGTATGTTCATAGTATTTTTGTGCAGCTGCCATTGTTGTTGTACATCACTGTTTATTATGTTTTGGGCAATATAACAGGCAATATTTTTAGTAATTTTGTTTTTAGCTATGCCTACCACTTTTTAGGTTTGGATGTGCATTTCCATACTTATATTTTTGTTTGTATTCTCGGTGCGTTGGGTCTGCGTATAGCGTTTGATTTTGCACAGGGTAGGAAGTATAAGACTAGGTTTTTGAACACTGTAACGACATTTATTCTCTTTATTATGTATACATTGGGTGTTTTTACCTATTTTCCGACATTTGTTTTCTGCTTTATTCTTGGTTTCGTTGTTGTTCTTTCGTTTATGGCTTATTTTATTTCTAATAGACCACCAGTCCAGATGATCTACGATTCTGATAGGGCTGTGAATTTGATAAATTATTTTGCCAAGCAAAATGGGATAAAAAGTTATTCGGTTAGCGACATACAGCATTCAGCTATGCGGCAGTTACGTTTCATGCAGATGAATTACAACAAGGTTGATTATAAGTTTGATAAGAATCTGGCAATTTATTACCATCACGTAGTACAAGTATGCCAGTTTCTTTCTTCCGACACCGGTCGTATGGGCCGCTTTGCACCAACTGAGTTAACCATGTTTTCCAACACTGTAACACCCGAGACAGCCAAGGTTGCTGAAAATTTGGCTAAAAAGATCAAACCAGAGGCATACACATGCACCCCTCCAGCGCCAATAATAATTAATTCTGTTTTGAAGAATATCGATATTGAGCGCAGTGTCGTTTGTGAATATTGTGTTGGCGGCTTGACAACAAGGCTTCAAGGTTTTTGTATGACAACGATGGAGGGTGTAAATAAATTATACATAGTAAGGCATTTGTTTGGTAATACTGAGGAAAGTATTAAGAATTTCAAGCATGGGCTATTATCAGTTTATCCCAAGGGACGTCGTGCCCAATCATTTAAATTGGACTTTTCATCTACAGTTTTCACGGATACATATGTTATTGTACCCTATACTGGTTATCGTTCATTTGCACAACTACGTTTTGCTAAGAATCCTCTGCAATATGTTGGCCCAGCCTGCATTACAATAGAGCGTGGCACAGACGGGAACTTTATACTTGAGACAGGAATTGTTGACAACGGTAAGCATAACTTAAACACTTCGAACGGTGACTGTGGCTCGCCACTTTACGCAACCAACGGTGAGCTACTTGGTTTGCATGTTGCATCCCAAATCACAACTTATAGATCTGATTCATTGTGGTACAGAATCTATGCTGGTTTCGGTGTAACAGTTAATTATTTTGCTTCCATAAACAGCCACGTGATTCCATCAATAGTGGGTTTCGATATAACAGTTATGCAACCAATTGACACAAGGCCGGTCTTACAGTCTGTCATTGCCGCGCAGGTTTTGCAGTATTTGACTCAAACCGGTGGTGTGGATTTTACTCACAACTTGGGGCTCTTAGAACAGTTTGGTATTACAAGGGAATTCTACCGTAAAAATAATTACCAGATAGATTACAATTACTTTGTGCGTAATGTCGATAAGTTTTCGAGTCAGCGGTATCATAATGGTTTATCATTGTCATCCCTCTTTCAAGTTGGTATAATGGTTACAGAGCGGCGTAGTCTGACTACTGAATCAACTCAGATAGCAAATTGCATAGTTGGTCCGCCTATTGCGTGGCTGCAGTTCATTCTAAACACAGTCCCGTTTATCTATTCACTGTATCTTTATTGGTGCGTAGATTATAGTTTTATGAGTAATTTTGTTGCTACAGTTATCTATATAACATTCCTTTTTGTTCATTGCCGCTTGGTGGCTAGTAGTTTTAGGCATTACTACCTTGTGTTGTTTCTCGTTGTTTTGGAATTGTTTTATTATTTTGCACGGTCTCTCCCCTTCTGTTCAGCTTATGAGGAAGCGGTTAACTATCGTCATTTTATGGATAATATTAATTCGGATCTTACATGCTATGACCATTACGGTGCTCGTGTGGAAAATGGTTTGGAAAATTTCTTTGTCCGTGGTAGGTTCGCTTATTTTAATAATAGTTTTAACTGTACATCACTGGCGAATGTTGCAGCTCAATATTCTTGTCTACTTAATACGAAGTTTTTGGGTAATTATGAGTATTTTTGTGTGCATGAGTCCGCTAGGTGTCAAACAAGTTTATTTGACAATCTTGTTAGTTTCTACGCTTTTATACCATTCCTTGTATCACTTTTGCATTCCTATATCTGGTTCAGGGTTTATTATTATGATCTTTTTGTTAATTTTGATAAATTATTCATGAATTCCGAGCACATTAAAACTGAGTCTGCGATATCGGATAGTGATTTGAAATTTTCACGGGACGTTAATCGTGACGTTAAGCGTTATACAACACTGCTTGCTGTATTGGTAAGGTTGCCGACATTTAAAGATATGCATGGTGACCTTTTAAATTTCGAGTCATTGTTAGGGAAATTCATAGACAATCCGGAATATATTATGACACAGGTAGATATTGATTTGTATTATTCAACTTTGGAGAATATTTATGACAGGTTTTCGCGTATAATTAATATCTTGTCAAAATTGAAAGGTGAACCAATTCTACAATTGGCAGCACTGACTCGTGCAGTTGATTTCAATAATCAAAATTTTTCAGACGACGAGTTATTGGCTGTTGTAGAGACAATAACTAATGTATTGCCAAGTAGAGCCCACGTCACCCCAGAAGCAACTTATCTTATGCCGGATGAAATTTATAACATCTTTTCTGGTGTGATGCGTCAACCGGAAATTTCCAGTGATATGGTGAACACTTTGATAGATACTTTGTTGCATGAGTTTAAGAACGCCGATAACGAATTGAAAATTAGAGTACACGATAGTTATAATGAATTGTCACGCGTGTTGGACTCTTTAAATGTAGATGACAATTTAACTACAGATGACGATAGTGCTAGGCAGTTGAAGTATTTTAGAACGAAGTTGGAGCAATTGTTTAGTATTATAAAGAAGTATTCGAAGAAATTTAATAACACTGTTATGCAGGATCGTGTGAGCGAAGCGGCAAAATTTAGTAAATTACAAACAGCTAAAACGAATGAAGAGTTGCAGAAGCTGAAGACTTTACGATTGCAGCAGAAGAAAGTTGATAATATAGCGCGCGTTATCTTTATCAACTGCCAGAGACAAATAGAGACGGAGCACTACGCTAAAATACATAGGGAAGATTTGAGGCACTCTGAATTTTCGGGGATTCAACAAAATAACATGTAAAACAACAGTCAACACCTTGCGACGCCGCATGGTGTTGAACGGTGACATTCAACACCATGCGACGTTGACTGTTGTTTTGTTGAATCCGCGAGAATTCAGAGTGCCTCTGCGGCAGCCAGTTAGTGTTCCATCTCTATTTGTCTCTGAGAACTGCCAAGAAAGGTATCATATTTCTCACCACCATTTTCAATGCAATCTTCAGACGAAACTACTTTCCGCCCATCTGGAAATGCTCTCTCATCCACATGGTCCTTAAACCAGGGAAAGATCAACACGATGTGGGTTCCTACAGACCGATCAGTCTCCTCTCCGTTGTCTCTAAACTGTTTGAAAAAGTTGTGCTCAAGAGAATGCTTGTTGCCTTGCCCGAACTACTGCCGGACCACCAATTTGGATTCCGAAGCCAACATTCAACAACTGAGCAGATTCATCGATTGGTTAACCACATAACAGATGCTATGGAAAAGAAAAAAATACTGCGATGGGCTTTCTTTTGATGTGTCCCAAGCATTCCACAAAGTTTGGCACGAAGGTCTGCTATTCAAAATCCGGAACACAGTACCTCAATTCTTTAACCTATTTAAATCATACCTCTCAGGAAGGACCTTCATTGTTAAGCAGGATGATGCTCTACCCAAAGAGCTACAGATAAAATTGGGAGTCCCACAAGGGAGCATTCTTGGTCCTATCCAATACACACTGTACACGGCAGACCTTCCTAGAGTCCCTATATGTAGAGAGTTAAGACAAGTGAAATCATGGGCGCCGCCATTGGATGCGATTTTGCACATTTGTTTACATTCTGAGGCCGTTGTTGTGTTTTGCTCCACTGCAAAGATTACAGTTCTGCCAAGTTTGTAACGATGTAATCTTTCCCTGCTTTGGTTGATCGACATGTATTAACGCATTTAATGATTCTTTTGAGATTTATAGACATTCTTGGGATGCATCATGATTAAAATTAACAGATTCATCGCAAATTATCTCTTTTATCTGTAAAAGACCGTTGGTAAACAAAACAAAAGTGCAAAATCGCATCCAATGGCGGCGTCCGTAGAACCTAATTTTTTTTTTTTTTTTTTTTTTTGGAGGGTTATTTGGCTTATGTTCAGTATAACACTTTGAACCTACAGCCACCTATAGAAACAGAAAGGATTAAATTAGATTACTGGAAACATGTGCAGTATACATATAAGAAAAAAAAGATGGGAAAGGAAATGGGGGTTTAACATTAACTACCAACACCGATTCACGCTTTGAGACTCACCAAAGCGACTTCCTAGACCAAAATACTGAGTCATGGACAACATTCCATGGGGAACATGAGGATATAGATTAAAGGAAACAAAAAAAAAATAAGAAAAAGTAAAGGGTAGTTTAAGGTATCTTGAAAAAGGTTAGGAGCAATATTTAAATTCGTTTTGACTTTTTATTAATTATTTTTATTATAAACTGATTTTATTATGTTTGAAAAATTTTAAAATTATTTTATAAACAGTAAAATTTTCACTATGAAGTATATAGGGTATATTATAAGGAGGGAACAGGTTATTTTTCATGAGGCCATCGAATAAACAATTTCGATGAGTTAATTTAGTGCATTGAAAGAGAATATGATTGAGATCTCCGAAAAGACCACAATCACATAGACTATTATTTTTTAAATTGATTCTATTTAGATGGGAAGGAAAAAGACCATGACCTATCCTGAGGCGAATTATATTTTTGATAGACATTCGATGATTGAACCAAATGATGTGAAACAAAAAAGTCAGACTGGGAATCGACCCCAAATTTTTCGTTTTTGTTATTTTCAAACGCCCTCAACAGCCCGTTGGGGCGTATTGGGGGGGGGGGGGGGGGGGTTCAAACACATTTTTCAAGTTTTCTCGAAAAAACCTCCAATAAAAGTATAAACATTAGTTTGTAATCTTAAAGTAGAGACAATTTCCGACATTTATACTCTTATCACTATTTTCCAAAAAAACCCCAATTTTTTGAGTTATGGGGAATTTTTGGAAATTTTTTGAATAGGCCCTTATGGCCACCCTGTTGAGAATTTTTCAAAAATTATTACAGATTCTGAAAGAACAGATCAAGACCTCTCGATTGATGTGCCACATGTTTCCTTAAAAATTTAAAAATAAGGTGTTTTTTTCCAGATTAAAAATTTTTGCGGGGTTTGGTTTAAAAACCCCTTTTTAAAATTAATAAGCTAAAAGAAAATTTACCGGTGATTTATTTAATCTTTTTAAAAAACCCCCCTTTAAAAAAAAAAAGGGTATTTTTAGGAAAAGGGTTTTTTAAAAAATAAAAAAAATTTATTCGGGGAAAAAATTTTAAAATTTTAAAAATTTAAACAAACAAATTTGGGGAAATTTAAAATTTTTGGGAAGGAAAATTTAGAATTGAAATTTAAAATTTTTAAAAGGGGAGGAAAAAAATTGGGGAAATTTTAAAAGAAACTAAAAAAGTAATTTTAAAGGAAAAAATTTGAAAAAGGGTTTTTTTTAAAAAAAATGAAAAAAAAAACCTTTCAAAAAGGGGCAGGGAATTTTAAACAACAAAAAGGAAAAATTTAAAATTTTTTGGCGGGGAAAAGGCCCCCCCCTTTTTGGTTTCCCCAAACCCCGGGGAATTTGAAAATTTTTAAAATCCAAAAAAAAATTTTAACCCCCATTTTAAGGGGCCTTAAAAAACCATCAAAAAAAAGTTGGGGGTTTTTCGGAAAATTAAAGGCTTCCCGCAATTGTTCTCTTTGTTTAAAAACAATTTTTTTATCTTTTTTATTTTTTCAAAAAAACTTAAAAATTTTTCCCCCCCCCCCAATCCCCCAAACCTTTGGGGTTTTTTAAAAAAAAAGAAAAAGAGGTGTTCCCAGCGACTTTTTTGTTTCAAAAGGTTAGATTTTCAAAAATCCCCGGGGCCTTATGAATAGGGTTGGCCAGTAAATTTTGGGGTTAAATTTTGGTTTAAGAAAGCCCAAAAGGGAAAATGAATATCGGGGGGTTTTTTTTTTTTTTTTAGAACCCAATATGACCAACAATTTTTTTCGTTTTTTTCCTCTGTTTGTGTTTTTGGGGGGGCTTATCTTTTTAAAAAAGGTTAGTTAAAATCTGAATAACGGCGTAGGGGAAGGGGAGAAAAAGGGTCACCGATTTCAACCCCCTTTTCCAATCCGCTTCTTTTCTTCATTTGGATTTGCGAATCCAGTAACACCTCCAAAAAAAATCCCCCAAAATTTCCCCAAAAAGCAAAAGAAAACAAAGAAAAAAAAAAACCCCCCAAAAAGGGAAACCGGGGGGAAAAAGCCCCAGATTGCAAAAATTTTAAATTCAAAAAACATTGCCAAATTCCTTAAAGGGACTGCCCTCGGGGGATCCAATTTATTTGAAAATTAAAAAGTTCTGCCAAAAAATTTCCCCCCTTCCCTACCAAAGGATGGGTGAATTATAAAAAGGGCCCAATTTCGCCATTTCCGCTTATTGCCCCCATAAATGCTATTAGTTGGGGACTTGAAATTACCCCCCCCCCCCAAAACCCACCCGGAAAAGCTTTAAATTCAAAAAAAAAATGGTCGATTCCCAAAAATTAAAAAAATGTTTAAATATTGGGTTATGAGAAAAAGGGTAGGGAAAAAAAAAAATTATATTAAAAAATGGCCTGGTGAACTTTCAAAAAAAGGTCTATAGCTTTTTGGAAACCCAGCCAATCTTGCCGGGTTGTTTTTTTTTCGTTTTCCCTTTTTACTTTTATTTTTATTTTTATTCTTTAATTTTTCCCGTTATTTTTTTAAGAAAAATTTCCCTTCTTAGCCTTTTTAATTTATACAGAATTTGTTGCGCAAAGTTTTGGTAATCGCTTAAAAAAAATTTCGGTTCATTAAAACCCCTTTTTTTCATTTTGGGAGAGGGGAAACAAAGAACAAAGTTTTTTTAAAAATTTTTTTTTCCAAGGACCAGTCAAAAGGGATTCAACCCATTTTTGGAAAACGCGACCCCAGACAAATTTGGATGACAGGTTATTTTCTGCCAACAAAAAATTAAATTTTGAGATCTTCAGGAGGATCATTTTCTTTCTTTTAAATTTTTTTTTAAACTTAATTTTTCACAACCCTTTTTTTGGTTCTCCCCCTCAAAGTTTTCCTAGCCCACTGAAAGGAAACTTTTTGCAGATCACAATTTTTTTTTTCTAAAGCTGTTTCCCAGATTTGAGGTCTTTTACCTTTTTAAAAACCAAAAAAAAAAAACCAAATCTCACAGAAGCTAAATTACAATTTTCAAAGAAAAGTTCCCCTTTTGAAGAAAACCCCATTTTAAGAATCCTTTATTTTTTATCAGGGTCAATTGGTTTTTGAAAATTTTTATTAAAATTTGGCTTTTTTTCCTTTAAGATCTAAGGGTGACCGATTTTTTTAATTTGCAATTAATCTGCTTGTTTCCGTTGATTTAATTGGTAAAACCCATTTTGATCATTTGGTTTTTGGGGGGGTTTTTTTATTTTACCCTTTTCAAGCATCAATTTTCCCCTTTTATCTTTTCCTTTTTTTGTTTTAGAGTTTTTCTTTCAGTTTTTTTGTAGTTTTTGGGGGTTTTTTTGGTTTTTTTAGGGGTTTAATTTTTTTGTGAGGCCAGGGACATACTTTTTAAATTTTTTTTGGGAATTCGGTTTTTTAGATTTTTTTTTAGCACCAATTTTTTATTTATTCATTTCCATCTTAATTTTTGTTTGATTCTCTCTTTGGGGTTGGATAGCGTTTATTTTGACATAAATTAAACTGGTTTTTCAGTAAGAATTTATTTCTTTTTTTGTTCAGGGTGTTTTTATATTTTACTTTTTTTTCGATTCGGGTTTTTGTTTTTCCCTTTTTTTACTTATTTTATTTAAAAAGCCCCCAGGTGTTACTTTGAAGGGCTTAATTTTAAATTTTTTTCCAAAGAAAAAGGGGTAAAAGTTTTCACGAAAAATTCATAGGGGCCAGTTATTTTTCATGAGTAATTCCAAGGGAAAAATTTATGTCTCTTTTTTAAATCCGTGTCAAGATCCTTTCTTTCTTGACACCGGCTTGGGGCCCCTTTGCCCAATGATTAACCGTTTTAAAAAAAACCCCGGCCCGGTTCTAAAATTTCTAAAAATCAAACCAGAGGCTAAATGCACCCCCCCAGGCAATTTTAACTTTTTTTAAAAATTGTATTACGCAGTTCGTTTTGTATTTGTTGGGGTTGCCGGTTGGGTTTTTTAACCGATATTTTTATACTGTAACTTTTTTTGGAATTAAAAATTTTTTAAAGTGGGTTTTATTTTTCCCCCGGGAGTCTGTTTAAAAATTGGATTTCTTTAAATTTTCACGGCATTGTTTTGTACCCTTATGGTTTGTTTTTTCACAATATTTTGAAAAATTTGCTATGTTCCCCCTGTTAAATGGCTCCAACAATTTTTTTAAACGGTTGTTGCCGGTAAGCTAATTAAACATTGAAGGTGACTGTTCCCATTTTACGCAAAACTAGTACTTTTTTTGTTTACCAAAATCCAATTTTTCTGTTATTTGGTCGTTTGTTTTGGGTTTTAAATTTAAATTTTTTTTTATAAACAGCCAGTGATTCCATCAATAGGGGTTTGATAAAATTTGAAACCCAATTGAAAAGGGGTTTCGTCGCTTTCCGCCGGGTTTTGCGATTTACTAAATGGGGGGTTTTTCCCACAAGGGGTTTAAAATTTTGGGTTTTAAAGGGAATTTACCTAAAAAAATTCCCAGAAAATTAAAATTCTTTTCGAACGTTTTTTGGCGCTTCAAATGTTTTTGTTCCCCTTTAAGGGAAAGGTTGGGGGGGATTGCTAAATCAACCAAAAGCAAATTGAAATTTTCCGCCATTTTATTCTTTAAAAATCCCGTTTACTTTTCCCTGTATTTTTTGGGCTGAAAGTTTTAGGTTTTTTTAAAATTTTTATTAAATTTTTTTTCTTTGGTTTGGGGCATTTTTTGGTTTCCCTTTTTTTTTGGTTTTTTGGTTTGTTTTTTTATTTTCAGGCTCCCCCCTTCTTTATTTGGGAAACTTCATCTCATTTTAGGATAATATTAATTGGACTTACGTATGCCATTCCTCGTTAAAAATTTTTTGGGAAAATTTTTGCCGGGATTCCCTTTTTTTTTAAAAATTTTTTAAATGAACGGGAATGTTGCAGAATATTTTTTCATTTTAAACGGTTTTTGGGAATTTAGAGTGGCATGGTGCTGGTGCAAAAAATTTTATTTAAATTTTGTTATTTTACGATCCTTTCCTTTTTCCCTTTTCATTTTATTGGTTCATTTAAATGATCTTTTTGTTTTTTGATAAAATTATGAACCAACAAAAACGGTCTCAATTCGGTAGGGGAAAAATTTTCGGGGATTAATCCGTTGGTTTACCACCTTGGTTTGGAAGGGTTGGTTTTAAAGGATTATTTTTTAAATTTCAGTTTTGTTAAATTCTGCAATGGGAATAATTTGACACGGTAATATTGTTTTATTTTAAACTTTTTTTCATTTTTGGTATAATTAAACAAAAAAATTGAAATGAACCAATTCTAAAATTTGGGCAATGGTCGGCTTTTTTCTTAAAAATTTTCAACACATTTTTGGTTTTAAACAAAAACTTTATTGGTAGAAGTAAAAAGAATTTTTTCCCAGAAATTTATAACTTTTTTTTTGGGTTGGCTGGTTTTTAGTTAGGTAACCTTTGTGTCTTTGTTGAGGGTTAAAAAAGGCCGTCTTGAAAATTAGAGAACGGTTAAATAATTGTCATTTGGATTTTAAAATGAATAAAATTTAAACTACGTGCGTGTGAAGGGTTAAAATTTTTTTGGAGTTGTTTATTTATAAAAAGTTTAAGTTTAAAAATGTTATCAATCTGTAAAGGGGAAAATTTGAAATTAAAAATGTGAAGATTTGCAGGCAAATTTAAATTGCACGGAAATTTTAAAATTACCCTTTCTTTATAAACTAAAACAAAAAAACGGGCCAGTAAAAAAATAAAAATTTGGGGAATTAAATTTTTGGGGGGGATTCAAAAAAATAAATGTCAACGTAAATTGGGACCCCAGGGTTAAGGGTGACTTAACCCCAATCACTTGTGTTGTTTTGTTAATGCGGAATTAAGTCCCTTGGCCCCCCAAATTGGGGCCATGGTTAGGGGAAAAACGGGAAAAATATTTTGACACAAGGTGTGAGTAACATTTGGAAAATAATAAAAATTTCCCCCCTAATATATCGGGCATTTGAAGGTGAACAATCAAAATTCCCCCGCAGCTTGAAAATGACCCCATATCATCCGGGAGTTTGTTTAAAACAAACCCAAATTTCAGTGGACAAAAAAGGAAGAAAACCCTTTTTATGGGATGATTTTTTTTCCCTTTTTTTCCCTGTGGGTGGGGAACCGTTTTTTTTATTGAATTTATGGGTACTTCATGGAAAAAAAAGGGGTAAGGGGATGATTTTTTCCGTTTGTTAAATTTCACCTTTGATTTTTGGGTTTTTTACCCAGTTACGAAAGTTTTTTTTGGGTTTTTAAAAAAAAAATAAAAATAAGAAAAAGTTTCGAAATAAAAAAAAATGTTAAAAAAAGAACTTGTACACGGATTAAATTTTCCCCAACCCAAAAAATTTTAAAAAAAGTCAGAATTAATTTAATTCGAAAAATAAATAACGGCTTTCTTTCTCAAGAGATTTTTTTTGAGAAAAAAGATTACGGTAATTTCATTTTTTTTTTTTTTTTTTTTTTTTTTTTTTTTTTCAAATAAACTTTAAGGGGTGTGCATTCCCCATGAAACTTTGAAAATCCCTAATGTTTCAGTATAAAATTCCGAATGAGGGGGGACCCAGGAAAAGGGGAATGATATTAATTTTTTTGGGCGTATAAAAAAAGGGATTTCCATATGCAAAAAAAGGGCAAAAAATGGATTACCAAAAAAATTTGTTTACCAAAAAAGGGGGGTTTGGGGCCAAACAAATTCCCAGCCCTCAGATCAGGGGTCGAACCCGGGGGGGGGTTTTTTTTCCCTTAAAAAATTTTTTTTGGCAAATATGTTGTTAAATTAATGAAATCCTAACGAAAAAAAACCAAAAGAGGAAAAAAAAAAGGGGAAAAGGCAGAAAAGGACGGGCTTGGGGATAGCCCCCCGAAGGGGGGGGGAACGGGGTTTTTTTCCCCCCTTTTTTTTTTTTTCCCCCCTTTCCCCTTTTTTCTTCCTTTTTTTGGTCGAAGGGGGGGGTCCCCCCTTCCCCCTGATCCCCAAAGGGGGAGGGGGGGGGAAAAAAGTTTTTTTTGTCAAAATACCGAAACCCCTTAAAAATCTTAATTTCACCAAAAAGGGTTTACGCGCGATAACATTTCCCCCTTTTTTTGGGGGGGGGGGAAAAAGGGGGGCCCGGGGGGTCTTCAGAACATAAACATTATTCTGGGGTCCGGGGGCTCAAAAGGGCTTGCTCACGGGGGGTTTTTTCCCCTAAATGGGGCATGGGATAGTGCGCCAGTTAGTGTTCCATTTTATTTGTCTCTGAAATGCCAAAAAAGGTATCATTTTTCTCACCACCATTTTCAATGCAATCTTCAGACGAAACTACTTTCCGCCCATCGGGAAAATGCTCTCTCATCCACATGGTCCTTAAACCGGGAAAGATCAACACGAGGGGGTTTCCCTACAGCCCGATCAGTCTCCTCTCCGTTGTCTCTAAACTGTTTGAAAAAGTTGGTCAAGAGAATGCTTGTTGCCTTGCCCGAACTACTGCCGGCCCACCAATTTGGATTCCGAAGCCAACATTCAACAACTGAGCAGATTCATCGTTTGGTTAACCCATAACAGATGTTTGGGAAAAAAAAAAAAATACTGCGATGGGCTTTCTTTTGATGTTCCCAAGCATTCCACAAAGTTTGGCACGAAGGTCTGCTATTCAAAATCCGGAACACAGTACCTCAATTCTTTAATTTTTTAAAAAATTACCTCTCGGAAGGACCTTCATTGTTAAGCAGGATGATGCTCTACCCAAAGACTACAGATAAAATTGGGAGCCCACAAGGGAGCATTCTTGGTCCTATCCAATACACACTGTACACGGCAGACCTTCCTAGAGTCCCTATATGTAGAGAGTTAAGACAAGTGAAATCATGGGCGCCGCCATTGGATGCGATTTTGCACATTTGTTTACATTCTGAGGCCGTTGTTGTGTTTTGCTCCACTGCAAAGATTACAGTTCTGCCAAGTTTGTAACGATGTAATCTTTCCCTGCTTTGGTTGATCGACATGTATTAACGCATTTAATGATTCTTTTGAGATTTATAGACATTCTTGGGATGCATCATGATTAAAATTAACAGATTCATCGCAAATTATCTCTTTTATCTGTAAAAGACCGTTGGTAAACAAAACAAAAGTGCAAAATCGCATCCAATGGCGGCGTCCGTAGAACCTAATTTTTTTTTTTTTTTTTTTTTTGGAGGGTTATTTGGCTTATGTTCAGTATAACACTTTGAACCTACAGCCACCTATAGAAACAGAAAGGATTAAATTAGATTACTGGAAACATGTGCAGTATACATATAAGAAAAAAAAAGATGGGAAAGGAAATGGGGGTTTAACATTAACTACCAACACCGATTCACGCTTTGAGACTCACCAAAGCGACTTCCTAGACCAAAATACTGAGTCATGGACAACATTCCATGGGGAACATGAGGATATAGATTAAAGGAAACAAAAAAAAAATAAGAAAAAGTAAAGGGTAGTTTAAGGTATCTTGAAAAAGGTTAGGAGCAATATTTAAATTCGTTTTGACTTTTTATTAATTATTTTTTTTATAAACTGATTTTATTATGTTTGAAAAATTTTAAAATTATTTTATAAACAGTAAAATTTTCACTATGAAGTATATAGGGTATATTATAAGGAGGGAACAGGTTATTTTTCATGAGGCCATCGAATAAACAATTTCGATGAGTTAATTTAGTGCATTGAAAGAGAATATGATTGAGATCTCCGAAAAGACCACAATCACATAGACTATTATTTTTTAAATTGATTCTATTTAGATGGGAAGGAAAAAGACCATGACCTATCCTGAGGCGAATTATATTTTTGATAGACATTCGATGATTGAACCAAATGATGTGAAACAAAAAAGTCAGACTGGGAATCGACCCCAAATTTTTCGTTTTTGTTATTTTCAAACGCCCTCAACAGCCCGTTGGGGCGTATTGGGGGGGGGGGGGGGTTCAAACACATTTTTCAAGTTTTCTCGAAAAAACCTCCAATAAAAGTATAAACATTAGTTTGTAATCTTAAAGTAGAGACAATTTCCGACATTTATACTCTTATCACTATTTTCCAAAAAAAACCCCAATTTTTTGAGTTATGGGGAATTTTTGGAAATTTTTTGAATAGGCCCTTATGGCCACCCTGTTGAGAATTTTTCAAAAATTATTACAGATTCTGAAAGAACAGATCAAGACCTCTCGATTGATGTGCCACATGTTACCTTAAAATTGAAAAATAAGGTGTTTTTTGCCAGATCAAAATTTTGGGGGCTTCAATTGGCTCAAACCATGGAATCGCGCCAATTCTGCAATTGTAGAGTCCCTATATACTATGAGAGTTGCGACAAGAATCTCAAAATGAAGAAGAAGAAGCGGATCAATGGAGCCCCCAAGAGGCAAATTGCAAATGGCGGATGGCCATTTGCCTCTGCGCTGTTGCCACTATTTCGCTATCTCTTATAGGTTAGGTTCAGATTCTCGACAGTAACGGTCGTTATTGAAAGAGATAATGTTCACCATGATAACATTCAAGCAGAGGAAAAATTCACAAAAATTACCGCGGTCACTGTTACTTCAAATGTGTAATGATAGCGAGTTCGCGAAAAGTAAACAAACCCTCCGCCATTTGCATTTTCCTCTTGGAGCTTTCTTGACAGCCTAAATCTGAGAACCAATCAGAAATGGATTCAGCAATGGCGCAACTCTCATAGTATATAGGGACTCTATGCAATTGAAGCCCCAAAATTTTGATTTGGCAAAAAACACCTTATTTTTCAACTTAAAGGTAACATATGGCACATCAATCGAGAGATCTTGATCTGTTCTTTCAGAATCTGTAATAATTTTTGAAAAATTCTCAACAGGGTGGCCATAAGGGCCGATTTAAAAAATTTCCAAAAATCCCCCATAACTCAAAAGATTGGGGTTTTTCGGAAAATAGTGATAAGAGCAAAAATATCCGCAATTGTCTCTGCTTTAAGTTTAGAAACTAATGTTTATGCTTTTATTGGAGGTTTTTTCGAGAAAACTTGAAAAATGTGTTTGAACCCCCCCCCCCCCCAATACGCCCCAACGGGCTGTTGAGGGCTTTTGAAAATATCAAAAATGAAAAATTTGAGGTCGATTCCCAGTCTGACTTTTTTGTTTCAAATCATTTGGTTCAGTAGTTTTCGAGAAAAATGCCTGGTATGGGTACTCTGGCTCACCCTGTATACTATGAGAGTTGCGCCATTGCTGAATCCATTTCTGATTGGGTCTCAGATTTAGGCTGTCAAGAAAGCTCCAAGAGGCAAATGCAATATGGCGGAGGGTTTGTTTACTTTTCGCGCGCTAGCTTTCATTACACATATGACACATTTACACATTAATTATCGTTAATTTTTCCTCTGTTTGAATGTTATTTGGGAGAACATTATCTCTTTCAATAAAGACCGTTATTGTTGAGAATCTGAACCTAACGCAGCGAAATAGTGGTAGCAGCGCAGAGGTAAATGGTCATCCGCCATTTGCAATTTGCCTCTTGGGGGCTCCATTGATCCGCTTCTTCTTCTTCATTTTGAGAGTCTTGTCGCAACTCTCTTAGTACACAGGGTCTCTACTCAAACCCACACAATCACCCCAAAAGTGTACCCAAGAGAAGTCAAAAGAAAAGTCAAAGAAAACAGAAGACTGAGACACCGCTGGCAAACAACGCGGAACCAGGAGGACAAAGCCTCTCGAGACTTGACAAACATGCTTAATAATCTAGCCAACAAATCATGTGACCAATTCCTTGAAGGACTGTCCTACAAGGAGGATACCAATTATTCCTCGTACAAACTTACAAAAGCATTAACTGAACCAAAACAACCTGTTCCCCGCTTCTCACTACCAAAGGATGGGCTAGAGAGTTCACTGAAAAGGCCAACGCCTTTGCAGACCATCTTCAACAAGTCTTCACTTCGCCACCATCAAATGACATGCATTCAGAAATTGAGGATTCATTGCTAGACCCATTACCCCCAACCCCAGCTCTAAAACCAACATCTCCAGCAGAAGTCTCCACTCTCATCAGCACCTTCAAAGAAAACAAAGTCCCCGGTCTTGATAAGCTAACCGCAAAAATTCTAAAAGAACTGCTGTTAAATATATAGGGTTACTCAAAGAAGATACACAAGCTGGTATGAGGAAGAAAAATTATATTGACAAAATGAGACCGTAGGTGAGACTGTTACAAGAAGAAAGTCTACGTGACGACTTGTTGGAAACCCCTAGCTACTAATCTTGCCTTGTAGGTTCCGTCTGATTTTATTCTGTATATCCATTTGGTATCTATTATTGGTTTATTTTTAGGTTCTTTAACTATTTTCCACGTGTCATTTTTGTTCAAGCAATCAATTTCCTTCTTCATTGCCTTTTTCCAATTTAGTGATTCATGAGATTTGATTGCTTGTTCATAAGTTTCTGGTAAGTCAGTTCTCTCAGAAAAATTTACAAAGGTATCATATGAAGACGCCTTTGAAAAATTTTCATTTGTTGGAGAGGACGAAGAAACAGAGAGAACATAATCGTTTAGTTTCAAGGGAATTCGTTTTTCTCTATTAGGACGCTTGTTAGTCACCAAAGGACTCTCATTTACCTCATTTTGACACTCTTGGAAATTTTCATCGTCTGATTCCTCTTCAGTATCAGAATTATGGATGAGCAGTTGTTCATTTTCGTGACCAACTTTTAAATTAAAATCTGGTTGAGTATCTTCATGGTCTAGAGATTCTACTTTTCTATTCGTTTCAAGATTGTTTTTAATATCTGTAACTTTGTCTTTACGAATTCCACTGTTTTATGTGATTCGGGTGCCACCTCTAAAGTATCTCTCAGCCCACTGAGAGTGTTAGGTAAACTTTTTAGCAGATGCAGCAATTTTTCATTTTCTGAAAGCTGATGTCCAGCATTTCGTAGGTCTTTTACCAGTCTTTCAAAACCGATAAAAAATTTATCCAAATCATCTGATTCAGATAGCTGCAATTGAGCTAATTTCTCAAGGAGAGATATTTTTATTGCTTCTCCCTTTTGAATGTAAAGGGCTCGCAGTTTGTCAAGAATACCTTTCGCATTTTCTTGATCAGCTGCTTGTGCATATTGGTCATTTGATAAAGCGTTTGTTATTAAGAATTGCGCTTTCTGTTCCTTTAAGTTCCACTCTGAATCGGTGATGCCAGATGGCTTTTTAATGTTGTCAATTACATCATAGCATTGTTCTAAACGCAGTTGATTTACCATATAGGTACGTACACGCAGCTTTTCGATCATTCTGGCTATGTTAGTTGGGGTTTGCGCTTGGATTTTGAGCCTTTTACAACGTCTGATACAATCTTTCCCTTTTATACTGGTTATCTTCTTGTTGATTTAGCAGCTTCTTTTCTTTCACGTTTTGGTTGTGTAGTTTTTGCTGTGATGTTCTTGTTGTTTTGTGTTTATGAGTATGTTCATAGTATTTTTGTGCAGCTGCCATTGTTGTTGTACATCACTGTTTATTATGTTTTGGGCAATATAACAGGCAATATTTTTAGTAATTTTGTTTTTAGCTATGCCTACCACTTTTTAGGTTTGGATGTGCATTTCCATACTTATATTTTTGTTTGTATTCTCGGTGCGTTGGGTCTGCGTATAGCGTTTGATTTTGCACAGGGTAGGAAGTATAAGACTAGGTTTTTGAACACTGTAACGACATTTATTCTCTTTATTATGTATACATTGGGTGTTTTTACCTATTTTCCGACATTTGTTTTCTGCTTTATTCTTGGTTTCGTTGTTGTTCTTTCGTTTATGGCTTATTTTATTTCTAATAGACCACCAGTCCAGATGATCTACGATTCTGATAGGGCTGTGAATTTGATAAATTATTTTGCCAAGCAAAATGGGATAAAAAGTTATTCGGTTAGCGACATACAGCATTCAGCTATGCGGCAGTTACGTTTCATGCAGATGAATTACAACAAGGTTGATTATAAGTTTGATAAGAATCTGGCAATTTATTACCATCACGTAGTACAAGTATGCCAGTTTCTTTCTTCCGACACCGGTCGTATGGGCCGCTTTGCACCAACTGAGTTAACCATGTTTTCCAACACTGTAACACCCGAGACAGCCAAGGTTGCTGAAAATTTGGCTAAAAAGATCAAACCAGAGGCATACACATGCACCCCTCCAGCGCCAATAATAATTAATTCTGTTTTGAAGAATATCGATATTGAGCGCAGTGTCGTTTGTGAATATTGTGTTGGCGGCTTGACAACAAGGCTTCAAGGTTTTTGTATGACAACGATGGAGGGTGTAAATAAATTATACATAGTAAGGCATTTGTTTGGTAATACTGAGGAAAGTATTAAGAATTTCAAGCATGGGCTATTATCAGTTTATCCCAAGGGACGTCGTGCCCAATCATTTAAATTGGACTTTTCATCTACAGTTTTCACGGATACATATGTTATTGTACCCTATACTGGTTATCGTTCATTTGCACAACTACGTTTTGCTAAGAATCCTCTGCAATATGTTGGCCCAGCCTGCATTACAATAGAGCGTGGCACAGACGGGAACTTTATACTTGAGACAGGAATTGTTGACAACGGTAAGCATAACTTAAACACTTCGAACGGTGACTGTGGCTCGCCACTTTACGCAACCAACGGTGAGCTACTTGGTTTGCATGTTGCATCCCAAATCACAACTTATAGATCTGATTCATTGTGGTACAGAATCTATGCTGGTTTCGGTGTAACAGTTAATTATTTTGCTTCCATAAACAGCCACGTGATTCCATCAATAGTGGGTTTCGATATAACAGTTATGCAACCAATTGACACAAGGCCGGTCTTACAGTCTGTCATTGCCGCGCAGGTTTTGCAGTATTTGACTCAAACCGGTGGTGTGGATTTTACTCACAACTTGGGGCTCTTAGAACAGTTTGGTATTACAAGGGAATTCTACCGTAAAAATAATTACCAGATAGATTACAATTACTTTGTGCGTAATGTCGATAAGTTTTCGAGTCAGCGGTATCATAATGGTTTATCATTGTCATCCCTCTTTCAAGTTGGTATAATGGTTACAGAGCGGCGTAGTCTGACTACTGAATCAACTCAGATAGCAAATTGCATAGTTGGTCCGCCTATTGCGTGGCTGCAGTTCATTCTAAACACAGTCCCGTTTATCTATTCACTGTATCTTTATTGGTGCGTAGATTATAGTTTTATGAGTAATTTTGTTGCTACAGTTATCTATATAACATTCCTTTTTGTTCATTGCCGCTTGGTGGCTAGTAGTTTTAGGCATTACTACCTTGTGTTGTTTCTCGTTGTTTTGGAATTGTTTTATTATTTTGCACGGTCTCTCCCCTTCTGTTCAGCTTATGAGGAAGCGGTTAACTATCGTCATTTTATGGATAATATTAATTCGGATCTTACATGCTATGACCATTACGGTGCTCGTGTGGAAAATGGTTTGGAAAATTTCTTTGTCCGTGGTAGGTTCGCTTATTTTAATAATAGTTTTAACTGTACATCACTGGCGAATGTTGCAGCTCAATATTCTTGTCTACTTAATACGAAGTTTTTGGGTAATTATGAGTATTTTTGTGTGCATGAGTCCGCTAGGTGTCAAACAAGTTTATTTGACAATCTTGTTAGTTTCTACGCTTTTATACCATTCCTTGTATCACTTTTGCATTCCTATATCTGGTTCAGGGTTTATTATTATGATCTTTTTGTTAATTTTGATAAATTATTCATGAATTCCGAGCACATTAAAACTGAGTCTGCGATATCGGATAGTGATTTGAAATTTTCACGGGACGTTAATCGTGACGTTAAGCGTTATACAACACTGCTTGCTGTATTGGTAAGGTTGCCGACATTTAAAGATATGCATGGTGACCTTTTAAATTTCGAGTCATTGTTAGGGAAATTCATAGACAATCCGGAATATATTATGACACAGGTAGATATTGATTTGTATTATTCAACTTTGGAGAATATTTATGACAGGTTTTCGCGTATAATTAATATCTTGTCAAAATTGAAAGGTGAACCAATTCTACAATTGGCAGCACTGACTCGTGCAGTTGATTTCAATAATCAAAATTTTTCAGACGACGAGTTATTGGCTGTTGTAGAGACAATAACTAATGTATTGCCAAGTAGAGCCCACGTCACCCCAGAAGCAACTTATCTTATGCCGGATGAAATTTATAACATCTTTTCTGGTGTGATGCGTCAACCGGAAATTTCCAGTGATATGGTGAACACTTTGATAGATACTTTGTTGCATGAGTTTAAGAACGCCGATAACGAATTGAAAATTAGAGTACACGATAGTTATAATGAATTGTCACGCGTGTTGGACTCTTTAAATGTAGATGACAATTTAACTACAGATGACGATAGTGCTAGGCAGTTGAAGTATTTTAGAACGAAGTTGGAGCAATTGTTTAGTATTATAAAGAAGTATTCGAAGAAATTTAATAACACTGTTATGCAGGATCGTGTGAGCGAAGCGGCAAAATTTAGTAAATTACAAACAGCTAAAACGAATGAAGAGTTGCAGAAGCTGAAGACTTTACGATTGCAGCAGAAGAAAGTTGATAATATAGCGCGCGTTATCTTTATCAACTGCCAGAGACAAATAGAGACGGAGCACTACGCTAAAATACATAGGGAAGATTTGAGGCACTCTGAATTTTCGGGGATTCAACAAAATAACATGTAAAACAACAGTCAACACCTTGCGACGCCGCATGGTGTTGAACGGTGACATTCAACACCATGCGACGTTGACTGTTGTTTTGTTGAATCCGCGAGAATTCAGAGTGCCTCTGCGGCAGCCAGTTAGTGTTCCATCTCTATTTGTCTCTGAGAACTGCCAAGAAAGGTATCATATTTCTCACCACCATTTTCAATGCAATCTTCAGACGAAACTACTTTCCGCCCATCTGGAAATGCTCTCTCATCCACATGGTCCTTAAACCAGGGAAAGATCAACACGATGTGGGTTCCTACAGACCGATCAGTCTCCTCTCCGTTGTCTCTAAACTGTTTGAAAAAGTTGTGCTCAAGAGAATGCTTGTTGCCTTGCCCGAACTACTGCCGGACCACCAATTTGGATTCCGAAGCCAACATTCAACAACTGAGCAGATTCATCGATTGGTTAACCACATAACAGATGCTATGGAAAAGAAAAAAATACTGCGATGGGCTTTCTTTTGATGTGTCCCAAGCATTCCACAAAGTTTGGCACGAAGGTCTGCTATTCAAAATCCGGAACACAGTACCTCAATTCTTTAACCTATTTAAATCATACCTCTCAGGAAGGACCTTCATTGTTAAGCAGGATGATGCTCTACCCAAAGAGCTACAGATAAAATTGGGAGTCCCACAAGGGAGCATTCTTGGTCCTATCCAATACACACTGTACACGGCAGACCTTCCTAGAGTCCCTATATGTAGAGAGTTAAGACAAGTGAAATCATGGGCGCCGCCATTGGATGCGATTTTGCACATTTGTTTACATTCTGAGGCCGTTGTTGTGTTTTGCTCCACTGCAAAGATTACAGTTCTGCCAAGTTTGTAACGATGTAATCTTTCCCTGCTTTGGTTGATCGACATGTATTAACGCATTTAATGATTCTTTTGAGATTTATAGACATTCTTGGGATGCATCATGATTAAAATTAACAGATTCATCGCAAATTATCTCTTTTATCTGTAAAAGACCGTTGGTAAACAAAACAAAAGTGCAAAATCGCATCCAATGGCGGCGTCCGTAGAACCTAATTTTTTTTTTTTTTTTTTTTTGGAGGGTTATTTGGCTTATGTTCAGTATAACACTTTGAACCTACAGCCACCTATAGAAACAGAAAGGATTAAATTAGATTACTGGAAACATGTGCAGTATACATATAAGAAAAAAAAAGATGGGAAAGGAAATGGGGGTTTAACATTAACTACCAACACCGATTCACGCTTTGAGACTCACCAAAGCGACTTCCTAGACCAAAATACTGAGTCATGGACAACATTCCATGGGGAACATGAGGATATAGATTAAAGGAAACAAAAAAAAAATAAGAAAAAGTAAAGGGTAGTTTAAGGTATCTTGAAAAAGGTTAGGAGCAATATTTAAATTCGTTTTGACTTTTTATTAATTATTTTTTTTATAAACTGATTTTATTATGTTTGAAAAATTTTAAAATTATTTTATAAACAGTAAAATTTTCACTATGAAGTATATAGGGTATATTATAAGGAGGGAACAGGTTATTTTTCATGAGGCCATCGAATAAACAATTTCGATGAGTTAATTTAGTGCATTGAAAGAGAATATGATTGAGATCTCCGAAAAGACCACAATCACATAGACTATTATTTTTTAAATTGATTCTATTTAGATGGGAAGGAAAAAGACCATGACCTATCCTGAGGCGAATTATATTTTTGATAGACATTCGACTCCATTGTAAGTTATGGAACCAAGGTTTTGGTGTAAGATTGGGGGAAATAAGTTTAAGTTTTTTACCTTTCCAGTCACATTTGGACCACTCAGTATTCCAGTCCAGAAAGGTTTGTTTTTTAATCATAGGAATTAATTGTTTGTGGTATAATTTAAAATCGTCTACTTTGTGAGCTACATGGACTACTTTTGTTCGAGAATCAGCTTTTTCATTGCCGGGAATCCCACAATGACTGGGCACCCATAGGAATTTGATGTTAAGTTCTTGGTGTAGATACAGGGTTTCTTTAAGGGTCATTATTAAGGGATGTAAATCTACAGCTTGACAGTTATTAAGGTTTTTTAAGACACTTGCAGAATCGGTACATACAACTACATTAGAGAGGTTATTACTTATGATATGTTGTATAGCTTGAAGAATAGCATAGCCTTCAGCTTCAAAGACTGTACAAAGAGAAGGTAGACTAAAAACTTTAAAAAAATTATTAATAACAAAAACCGCTGTAACGTACTTTTCAGTTTTGGATCCATCAGTGAAATAATGAGTAAAACCAGGGTATTTACTGTGTATTAGATGATGATATTCATTCAGAATCAGTGCTGTATCAACGTTTTTCTTATTTATGATGTTTAAAAAGGTAGTTTCTGGTCTATAATATTGTAATTTAGGATTCTTAATAAGATTGGCAGGTAGGCTTAGTTTATAGATTTTATATTCAAAGTGTTTTATAGAGATCCATCTGTAAAGAAAAAGAGGATATTGTTTGTTGCTCCAGTATATACTGTCTACTACAGATTGATAGAGCATTTTGACATCGCTGATTATTGAATTTTGGGTATAACTTAACGCTTTAATAAAAAATTTATCCGTAAGAAAGTGATGTCTAAAAGTGATAGGAGGGATAGCTACCTCAGAGTTTAGATTGTTAAGTGGAGTCGAATTGAGCACACTTAACACTTTCCTTAAACACATATTTTGCAATTTGTTAGTTTTATCCATCATATTGTTATTATTACAGTATAGAATTAGACCATAGTCCAATATTGGTCTGATCATAGATTGGAAGAGCATACGAGAAATATTTTGGTTTATGCCCCAAGAGGCACCTTGCAAAAAAGATATCAGGTTCAGTTTTTTCTCAACTTTTATTTTTACCCCATTGAAGTGAGCATTCCAATTCATCCTGTTGTTAAGAATAAGACCTAAATATTTTACATTTTTTTCAATGGGGATGATAGTGTCATTCAAGATGGTAATATGACTATACCGTACTCTTCTGTTTGAAAATATTATCAATTTAATTTTACTAGGGGCTAAATCTAAACCCAGAGCCTTTAGAGCCTGGTGTATCTTATTAAGTTCCAAAATGATGTCGTTTAGAGATTGGTCAAGTGAATCGTCCATAGTGAAGATTGCTATATCGTCTGCAAATTCTGACATCATAGCCTTATTAAGGCACTTGTAAAGGTCAGCTGTATATATTAAGTATAAAATAGGACTAAGTATACCTCCTTGAGTGAGACCACATGATTGAATTCTGGGATCTGAAGTTTTGAGATTATAGCTGATAAAGATCTTGTTATTGGTAATGAGATTGTATATTATTTTAGCCATATCAGGGTTTATGCCTATGGCAATTAGCCTATCTAGTAAGATGTTATATTTAACATTATTATATGCGTTTTTAATGTCTAATAATATTGTAGGCATATATTTTTTTTCTCCTATGGCTTTATAGGCATGACTGGAGAGGTGGAATAAATTGTTATAAATTGATTTGCCTTTCCGAAACCCGAATTGGGCCGGTGAGAGTTTATTATTTTTTTCTAGAGTAAATTCTAGGCGATTTAGCAGAATTCGTTCAAATAATTTTCTATAAACTGAGATTATCCCTATAGGTCTATAAGAAGTATGTAGATTAGGATTTAGGTCCTTCTTTTTAAGGGCGAATATTTTTATGTCTTTCCAGCTGTTGGGTATTTCTTTAGTTAGCAAAATATGATTAAAAATATCTAATAGTAACTTAGTGGCTTTAGGTGTGGCCTCAGTTAAAAATTCTACAGGAGCATTATCTAAACCGGGACTTTTCTTTTTTAGTTTATTTAATGATAACCGAAATTCTTCTTCTGAAATTTTTTCAAAAGACTCCGTAAAAAGAGAGTGATTATCCCATTGCTGATTAAATTGTGCGTCGGGAGTAAGAGTCTGGTGGAAATCCGAAACCCAATCATGGTTAACATTTTCAAATGGGATCCTGGCTCTATTAAGTATTCTTACTTTTTCAAAAATTACTTTAGAAGGGGTATTATAGTTGAGGTTGTCAGTAAAGGATCGCCAATTTTTTTTTGTTTTTCTTCACCAGAAGTTTAAATTCTGCGGCTGTTTTTTTGTATTCTAAGAAAGTTTGGAGATTACTTGAAATTTTATATTCTCTGGCTAAGGCATCGCGTTTGTTTTTTAATGATTGGCATTCGTCATCCCACCAGGGAATTTTTTTAAATTTCTTTTTATTTCTGTCTTTGTTATTTACATTAAGAGCGTCTCTTTCTTTTTCTAAACTTAGTGAATAGGCTTTGTTAATTATCTCGATAAATTCGTCATGAGTATAACTATTAAGATTTAGTAATGAATCCAGGAAAGATCTAAAATATGCCCAATTTTTCAACTTGACTCTAACAGGATCTACAGCCAATTCTTGAGGTACTTGATTTGGGAATGCCGTTTGATTGAGTAAATAACAGCAAGGGAAATGGTCACTACCTCCTGTGCACAAAACTTCCCAACTAAATAGGTGACCTAAATCATTGGAAGTAAATGCAATGTCAGTGTAACTTAGACTTTGGTTGGGAGGAGTTTTCCTAGTGGGTTGTGGATTAAGTGAATTAATATTAAAAAAGTTTAATTCTTGTGCAATGTTGAAAATTATTTCACCTCGTGTGTCGCTAACCTTGTAACCCCATAAAGGGTGTTTTGCATTACAATCACCAGCCCAGAAGATGTTTTTATTCAATAAATTGTTTTGTGAGAGAAAGTTACTGAGATTATTATTTGTAAATTTGCTATCAGGATTAATGTACATATTGATAAAGTATAAATCACCAATGTGCTTAGAGGATATTTTAAAAACTTGTGCTTCTATATTAGTATTCGAGAGCGGAGTGTAATTTATATCTATATGGTATGAGTTATATCTAATTTTGACTAAGGATAGAAGACCGCCATAGCCATCCTGTCTATCCACTCTATAAATATTATATCCAGGAAATTTAAATGTTTTATTCTCGTTCAACCAAGTTTCTGAAAGCATTATGACATCTGGTTTATGATCATTAATTATAAGACGTAAATCAGTTTCGTTACTAGATAGAGATCTAATGTTCCAATTCATAATATTAAAATTTTTTAGAGATGAAAAAGATTTTGTAAATGACATTATAACTGAAAGTGAAAAAGAAATTAGAGAGTAAATATTATTAGATACAAAGAGGTGAGTTACAAAAGGTAGAATTGGAAAAAGGGCAGAGTTAAAAAAAGTTAGAGAAAGATTAAGAGAGAGGTAGAGAGGTTTGGGCGTTAGAAGGATTTTGACTGCTAGTTGTGATAGTAATTTCATGAGATACAATATTTAAATCAGCGTTATCTGTGTTATTATTATTCTTTACGTTTATTTTATCAGTAGGAGGTTTAGAGGTTGCTAGGTTAGATGTTTGTTGTGATGTAGATGTAGATGAAGAGATTGGGTTTCCTTTTCCTGACGTAGGAGGGGCATTTAATTTAATTTGGTTTTTAGGATTTACTGTTGTAGGAATCTGTTTAGGCCAAAATCCCTTCAGTGTTTCTAGATTTGGTTTTAAGGGTAAATTTTTTGGTAAATGTTTCAAATAATTTTGAAACCACTCATCGCTAGGCATTTCTGGGTCAGATGTATGAGTTTTGGCTTTTTTCCTAGTGGGAGAGGGGGAGGAAAGAACTTCAGAATATGGCCGTCTCAGATCTTCTAACGTATAGCGGAAGTTTTGTTCTTCCACTTCCATCACTTCTGCTTCATTTGTTATTGTTGAAAATCTATTTTTAATAGGAGGAAAATTTGACAACTGTAACTCTTCTAGGTTGATAGGCTCTCCTGTTCTTATTTTGTGTTGAATAGTATTTATCCTCTCACCTAAGTCTAATTTTAATTGGTCTTCTTTCCTGTTATTAAGAAATTTGACAGCTTCATGATAATTTAGGTTAGCTTCCGCTTGGATTTGTTTTATCATTTTTTGATTATTTAACTCCGGACAAGTTGGGCTGAAAGTAGAATGGTCCGCATTGCAATGGTAACATTGGGTTGGGTGAGGACATATGTCTTGAGCTGCATGTAACCCACCGCAGTTGTGACACCTTGGTTTACTTTTGCAATTTAGTTGACCATGAAATTCAGCTCGGTGGCCGTAATTAAGACAGTTAAAGCACTTGATTACACTATATATATAAGGTGACACTCTACATTTTGAATAGAAGATAAACAAATGATCCGGAGTAATATTCCCTTCCCAGAGAAGATCTAATTTGGAAGTGGGAATCAGAACATTGTCCTCACTTTTTCTAAAAATACGGCGAACACTGATAATATTAGAGTATTTGTCGTTTAAATAGTTACCAATACTATTGATACTTAATTCTGAATGAACATCATTAACTATCAATCTCCTTGTAATATATTTAAGTGGGATAAAACACTTGCAACCTTCATAGGTCAGTTGGGTCTTGTAATTAGCTAGTAAATTGTTAGCACATTCCTTATTGATTAGTTCAATGTTAATTAGGTTTTTATTCATTTTTTTAATGACTTTAATTCCCACAACGTTATGACGATACAATGATTCTCCAATTAAAGTTGGGTGTTTATTGCCAATCCCATCATGTGCCAGGGCAATGATATATGGGCCTAGCGCATCTTTTGGATAAATGATTTCATTTTTATTTTTTAGGATATAAGTTTTCCTAGCATCAGTGTTAATTTGATTGGTGAGAGCATTGTCAATAGGAGATAAATTATCATCTTTAGGTAGAGTACTTGGGTTTGCGGTAACAGGGATTTCAGTGACAGGGATTTCGGACGGAGGGTTCAAATTATTTATATTTAAACTGGGAGTATTTAAATCAGCAGAATCAAGGACCTTTGAAGTACCCCCTGGATCAGGAGGTGCTTCTGGATCTGTCATAATTACGAAATTCAGGAGTTAGGGCCCTTAGTCACATAGATGATGTTATTAGGGACAGCCTATAGGAAATAAAAGAAGGGAAGAAGGAAAGAAAGAAAAAATACTTATGAGCATACGATCATACAGGAAACTGTAAAAGCAAGAACTTTTCGATGGTTAAACACATAAAAGGAAAACTAGAAAGAAAGGATTAAGAATTCACATTGTGAAACAAAAACTGAATATTTAGGTTAGGAAACAAACAAAGAGATTAACAGTTAGCTAAAGACACGGAGGATTTCCTCAGCACACCTAGTCTCAACCTAAAATTCATCGACCAATCAGAAGTTGACTACCCTCTTGTCTTAACTCTCTACATATAGGGACTCTAGACCTTTCAATTCTCAACCCATTAACAACTCATGAGGAAATACTGAATGCTACCTTCGCCGATGACACGGCAATACTTGTTTCAAACTTCGACATGCAACTTGCCTCTGAAGACCTACAAGCAGCGTTAGACTCTATCGCAACTTGGTGTTTCCCGTGGCAAATAAAACTTAACTCTACAAAAGCTGTACCAGTTGCATTCTCCCTCAGGCCCGGCCACTGCCCCCAGTTTTCCTAGACAACACACGTATTCCACAAGCAGACTCTGTGCGCTATCTCAGTACGCACTTAGATGGGAGACTAACCTGGAAAAAACACATTGCAGCAAAAAAGGCTCACCTCAACTTATAGTACATACAAAGCAAGTTTAACTGGACCTTCCCATGGGACCTTCCATAAACGCTCAAAACTGTCGCCGAGTAACAAGCTACAAATCTCCAAATCCATAATAAAACCAATTTGGACCTATGGATGTCACTTACGGGGAACGGCATCTTCATCAAATGTGAAAATAATCCAAACTTCTCAAAACAAAATACTTAGAAAAATATCTAAAGAAAAGCGACTTGTTATCAGTTTTCACCAGACTCCAGAGAATAGAGGTCCGTGAAGCTATCAACGATATTTCTATCAACGTTTTTTTTTTTTGTGAACACCCTATAGTTCGTCGAGGGTATCGCTGATGAATGCGATGTATCGAATAACTATCGAAATATTGTTCTCTTCTTTCAGGGCTCCCAAAATTTGGGATTCCTCAGGGATTCCTACAGATTACCCTCTGTTGTTCTCTGTCTTGTTGTTTTATTTATTTTGGTTGTTGTTTTCGTTTCTTTCGGTAATAACTATAAAAACCGCAATAAATACGAAGAATAATCAAACTTCTGGTTATGACTCTGTGAAAGCGAGTACGACGTACATGTTGATATAAGTGCTGTAATTATCACTAATAAAAATTACTTTAAGTATGCTTTATGTCTATATTTTATTAATTTAAACTACATTACATAGGTACTCGGTGTGTGTTTCAAGTGTGTCAGTAGTGAACTTTAAATTGTGTCTTTAATTTTTAATCTGAGCCAGGTTCAGGCAGCTCCTGCTTCTATAACATCATCAATCTTATGCTTCATGTGCCATCTATTCTTCGAAGTATGCAGAGGCTTAAATCGCAAGATACTCATGAGAATAGATTTTACTTGATTGCAAAAAAACCAAGCTTCAGACCCCAACAGGAGTATTCTAACTTCATCCTTTTACATTCTTATTCACTTAGTATTATGATTATAATTCTGGTCATGATGTCAGCCCTATCATAGCTCCAAAGTACTCAGACTGGAAATGAAATTTATTTTCAGAACTGCAACAGGTGGGTCATAACAATACTTCATTTCCTTTTCCTTTATTTATCTCATCAAACTAGGATGCAGCAATTTTTCAACCATGAGATTTATTATTAAGTAGATACCCTTATGGTCTGTTCCGCTTTACCGCACCCACTCGGATACTGCATTATTTTCATGACAGCAATAATCCACTAATTTTTGAGCGAAAAGCTAATCCGTGCATCCAATACCTTCATGTAGAATCCTACGTTGCTATAGTATAATTGTTTCCACTCATTTGAATATCAACAATTTTCAAGTTGCCCTTCCGCTCCATCGCAAGAGTGGTCAAGTTGCATTTTTCCAATACCCGACTTACTATCCGATCTAAATTTTTTATAGGGGTCGCCCGAAGGGTTCCTCTAGCATCCCGCTATAGTCCCATGTTCTCGAGTGAAATGATATTCCCACATGAGCCCATCAACGATTTTGAAATGGAACTTACACTCTATTGATTCATATTTTAAAGTTTCATATCTCCTGTAGAGGTCGTTTCATGAAAGTTGGCCGATGAGAGATAGGTTTGTTTACTGCGCAGAGAAAAGGTCTGCATTCTGCGCATGTGAAAGAACGCAAACACATCTTTGCGCAGCGAGCCACATGATCTGTCATCGGTCTTCTTTCGTGAAATGAGCTCCACCCGACATATGACCCAGTCCACATTTTTTGTAGGGGTACCCCATACGGCCCTAACGCATCACAATCCAGTCCCATGTTCTGCAGGGAAATTATATTCCCACGAAAATCCATCAACAATTCTGACTTGACAGTACCATTCTACAGGCGCATGTTCCCTCTATCATCTCTCCGATACCAGACAAATACGATTCCGTCCAAACTTTTTAAAGGGGCAGCTGAAAGGGCCCTCTCGCATCGTAATATATTCCCATGTCATGCAGCTGTATGAAATTCCCTAATGGACCCATTAAAAATTTACAGGACTCAGTATCGCTCTAAATATTGATGTTTCAACTTCAATATTTCCAATACCCGACATACGATCTGGTCCAAATTTTTTTGAGGGCTAGCCTATAGGACCCTCTAGCATCCCCATATAGTCCCATGTTCTGCGGCTGAATGATATTCTCATATGGGCCCATCAACGGTTTTAAAATGGAACTAAGGCTCTAAATATTGATATTTCAGCTTCCATATCTCCTATACCCCTCATACCATCTGGTCCACATTTTTTGTACGGCTAGCCTATAGGGCCCTCTAGGGTCCCAATAAAGTCCCATATTCTGCAGCTAAATGATATACTCATATGGGCCCATCAACGTTTTTGAGAATGCAGATAGGCTCTAAACATTGATATTTCAGGTTCCATATCTCCAATACCCGACATACGATCTGGTCCAAATTGTTTGTAGGGCTAGCCTATAGGGTCCTCTATCACCCCCATATGGTCTCATGTCCTGCAGCTGAATGATAATCTCATATGGGCCCATCAACGTTTTTGAGAATGCAATTAGGCTCAGAATACACGGTGTGTTTTAAAAAATTTTGATTCGTCTTAAAACCACTAGAGATTTTTTTGCATGACACCGCTGTAGGATGTGTATACATTCGAAAAATGACAAGCAGAAAATCTGGGAACCCCCCGTTTTTTCTAAAGGGGGGTTTTAGGGGTTTTTAGGGGTTTTTTGAGGTTTTTCATGGTTTTACCGTGCTTTTAATACACTACGTCATCTTGTAACGCTTGGAAAACGTTTCCAGATCATTAAATATGATTTTCACTCACATTTAGACACCCCCGCACACACGGACCCATGTCACCCCTCCCCCTCCCCCCCTTGACCCTCAACACCCATCCTTGAAGGACCTTACTCATACGTACATGGTAAATTTCAGTCAATGCACTGAACTGTGTCATAAAATTTAAAAATAAGGGCTCTAAGGCTGTCATGCACTTTGTCCCAAGTGAAGACCCCCCCCCTCCAATGTCTCTAACCCTGTGGCCTGTACCCAGTGGCGTACACAGGATTTTTCTTGGGACGGGCTCGCACTGATGAGCGTTTGACTGAAAATTGTTCCCCCCCCCCTTCCCCTCCACCCACAAAAATCGGAGGTCTCGGGGGGGGGGGGGGGGTCCCCCTGCGTACGCCCTTGCCTGTACCACCCTTAGGAATCGGTATGGATGTGGGAAACGTGTCCTCTAACCTATTCTCATTATATCTATATTCACCTGCCTACTGCTGATATTGAAATTAGGATGGACCTCAACTCCGTCCAGATTCGCCTGATAAGAGATAAGTGTGGAGCCATCTGGAGCTGTACTATCGACGAATTAAAGATTGTCGCGAGATTTCCACAAATTTTCAGTTATGGGTGTGAGTGTGGAGCTTATCTTCAACGGCTCCCCCCCCCCCCACCCGTACTGGCCTCTCGCCTGCAAGGTGTGAGCACAGAATAATACAATCAGAACGAAAACTCTGTCGGATTTTGAAGCAAATTCATTTCACGTCCGCCATGTTGGGATATAGGGTGTTTACATCTGGATTTGCGCGTGAAAAAAAAATATAGGACATGATCCGCGAAATTGTCATTCTAAAATTCCATTAGAATGAAAGTGAGGGCCAAAACTTAAGATTTCTTTCCAGAATTTACAGAAATAAATGAGTTTCAACACAAATCACACACGTCCGCCATGTTGGGATGTAGGACCACAGCGTTGCCTATTGGTGCCGTTAAATTCCAAACTTGCTTCCATTGGCTCTTATGCGAGTTTCCGTTCTGATTGTATTATTCTGTGGTGTGAGGAGTAAGAAGAGTGGCCGAACCGGAACTTTGAAGGTGAAACTTAGCTCGTGAACAGCTCGCGACAGTCTTTAATTCGTCGATAGTACTATCAACGACAACACACACCGCCGCGCCGCGCCGCGGCCGGGCCTGCAAAGTGTCGAATAGATAGCCGTTACTGATTGCAAATGATCAGCTATGTGCAACACATGTTGCCTACTCGACATTTTGCAGGAGAGATGGGCTTTTCTTCTGTCGTTGATAATACTTACGAGACTGCCGAAACAGTGCAATCACAAGTTCCAACGTTGCCACAGCAGGCGCTGAATCCCATAATATACTGGCGAGAATTTTAGCCTCGCTTGGTACAGGCCACAGGGTTAGAGACATTGGAGGGGGGGGGGGGTCTCCCCTCGGAACAAAGTGCATGACAGCCTTAGAGCCCTTGTTTTTAAATTTTATGACACAGTTCAGTGCATTGACTGAAATTTACCATGTACGTATGAGTAAGGTCCTTCAAGGATGGGTGTTGAGGGTCATGGGGGGGGGGGGGGGGGTGACATGGGTCCGTGTGTGCGGGGGTGTCTAAATGTGAGTGAAAATCATATTTAATGATCTGGAAACGTTTTCCAAGCGTTACAAGATGACGTAGTACATTTAAAGCACGGTAAAACCATGAAAAACCTAAAAAAACCCCTAAAACCCCCCTTTAGAAAAAACCCAGATTTTCTGCTTGTCATTTTTCGAATGTATACACATCCTACAGCAGTGTCATGCATAAAAATCTCTAGTGGTTTTCAGACGAATTAAAATTTTTTAAAACACACCGTGATTAATGATATTTATACTTCCATATCTCCAATACCCGACATACGATCTGGTCCAAATTTTTTGTAGGGCTAGCCTATGGGTCCTCTAGCACCCCCATATGGTCCCATATTCTGCAGCTGAATGATATTCTCATATGGGCCCATCAACGTTTTTGAAAACGCACTTAGGCTCTAAACATTGATATTTCAGGTTCCATATCTCCAATACCCGACATACGATCTGGTCCAAATTTTTTGTAGGGCTAGCCTATAGGAACCTCTAGCACCCCCATATGGTCTCATATTCTGCAGCTGAATGATATTCTCATATGGGCCCAGCAACGTTTTTGAAAACGCACTTAGGCTCTAAATATTGATATTTCAGGTTCCATATCTCCAATACCCGACATACTTACGATCTGGTCCAAATTTTTTTTAGGGCTAGCCTATAGGGTCCTCTAGCACCCCCATATGGTCCCATATTCTGCAGCTGAATGATATTCTCATATGGGCCCATCAACGTTTTTGAAAACGCACTTAGGCTCTAAATATTGATATTTCAGGTTCCATATCTCCAATACCCGACATACAATCTGGTCCAAATTTTTTGTAGGGCTAGCCTATAGGGTCCTCTAGCACCCCCATATGGTCCCATATTCTGCAGCTGAATGATAATCTCATATGGGCCCATCAACGTTTTTGAGAATGCAATTAGGCTCAGAATAATGATATTTATACTTCCATATCTCCAATACCCGACATACGATCTTGTCCAAATTTTTTGTAGGGGTAGCCTATAGGGTCCTCTAGCACCCCCATATGGTCCTATATTCTGCAGCTGAATGATAATCTCATATGGGCCCATCAACGTTTTTGAGAATGCAATTAGGCTCTAAATATTGATATATCAGGTTCCATTTCAGGTTTATTTCAGGTTCTCCACCGCTGCTGCCCCCCCCCCACACCAAAAAACCGGATATAGAGCGTTTCGGAAACTTTGCTTCTCTTTTCCTTCCTTTTCTTTTTTCGATTTAATTTATATTTCATCTATTTGCCTCGATTAAATCCCCCCCCCTCCCCCGCGGAGCTGTTTCTTCGCTACTCTCTTGCTACGCCAGTGTTGTCAGAGGTTTTCATCGAGTTTTATGACGCGTCACTTTTTGGACTTCGTGATAGGTCAGGACGAAAGATATTAAGATCAGGCTCCTGTTTTTCTTAGTCCTAAAGATTAAGAAGGGGAAAAAAGGAGCAGAGTGCGGAAACATATTTGCGAAGCAAGAAAGAGACACTCATACGTTCTGCAACAGTTAAACCACAGAATAATACAATCAGAACGGAAACTCTCATAAGAGCCAATTGAAGCAAGTTTTGAATTTAACGGCACCAATAGGCAACGCTGCGGTCCTATATCCCAACATGGCGGACGTGTGTGATTTGTGTTGAAACTCATTTATTTCTGAAAATTCTGGAAAGAAATCTTAAGATTCCGACCTCACTTTTATTCTAATTGCATTTCAGAATGAAAATTTCGCGGATCATGTCCTAAATTTTGTTTCCGCACGCGAACCCAGATGTAAACATCCTATATCCCAACATGGCGGACGCGAAATGAATTTGCTGCCGTTCTGATTGTATTATTCTGTGGTTAAACGAGAGTACGAAGAAATAGACTGCGCGATGACTCGCGACTGATGTGAGAGGACAAGTCCCTCGCCGCGCGCCCGTTCAAAACTCCCGCGCGAGAAATAAGGCTGGCTCACACGAACTGACTCCCTCTGCAGACTCATCTCGCCGTGCCCGCGCCGCGCCAGCCGCTGTCCGGAGTCAGCGTAAGGTTTGCCCTTTATGATCTAAAACTTTGTTCGAATTTGATCTCTCTGTGTCTCTTGGACGCAACAATGCTTTCTAAGTCTCTCTACTTCTCCTTTTTATATATTCTTCTTTTCAAATCAAAAAAGAAAAATGGATAGAAGAAGCTTTCTTCATGAGACTGAGATATTGTCGCTATAAGTCAAGGCATAATGTATTCTCACCTGAGCCGTTATCATTAACTGATCGGAATCGAAAATCGAAAAATACCAATGCGCATTCGGATGGGCTCACTTTGTAAATTTGAATCACTAAGGAAGGAAATGAACTCAGTTTTTTCTTGTATCCCTCCTTCTGCGGGTGCACTCTTATATTTAATATAGGGAAGTATAGTACTGGGTGTCCCAGACCTACCGTACCAGGCCTTTTTCTCGGCCGATATTCGACATAGAAAGCTGAAAATTAGTAAACGAATGTATTTTGACGAGACAAATTAAAAAGGACTTGATCAAAAATAGCCGATTTTTGCCCCCCTCTGAATGGGGTATCTAATTACACCATTTGATTAAGCATCAAATGGACTACATATCCTGAAATTTTTAAGGCCTAAAAATAATTCTGGGGGGCGTTAGGGGGGCTCAAAGTTTAACATGATTTTTACCGTTAAAAGGCAATAAAAAAGTGCTAAATGAAGATATGAAAGTGCGGTTTGCACCAAAAAATGCAGAATTTAAAGACCTTTTTAACGATATGTATGACTTTGTGGTTTGCTTTATTTTTATAGGACTTATCGAATTTTTTTAATTTTGAAGCCGGAGAAATTTTTTACTTAATCTTAAATCCCCAAAAATGCTATTTTTTTATTTTTATGAAAAAGAAATATGTTATTTTCAACATAATTTTGCATACACTCGTTCAAACCGCATCATGGGGCGATTTTTCGTTCGCGAGTTACGAGCGTTTAAAGAAGCGCACCTCGAGCGAGGGAGCAACACTGCGTGCCGCAAGCACGTGTGTCAACGGGAGAATCGACAACGCGGCAGATGCCGAGGCAAACACTGCGTTGTCGATTCTCCCGTTGACACACGTGCTTGCGGCACGCAGTGTTGCTCCCTCGCTCGAGGTGCGCTTCTTTAAACGCTCGTAACTCGCGAACGAAAAATCGCCCCATGATGCGGTTTGAACGAGTGTATGCAAAATTATGTTGAAAATAACATATTTCTTTTTCATAAAAATAAAAAATAGCATTTTTGGGGATTTAAGATTAAGTAAAAAATTTCTCCGGCTTCAAAATTAAAAAAATTCGATAAGTCCTATAAAAATAAAGCAAACCACAAAGTCATACATATCGTTAAAAAGGTCTTTAAATTCTGCATTTTTTGGTGCAAACCGCACTTTCATATCTTCATTTAGCACTTTTTTATTGCCTTTTAACGGTAAAAATCATGTTAAACTTTGAGCCCCCCTAACGCCCCCCAGAATTATTTTTAGGCCTTGAAAATTTCAGTATGTGTAGTCCATTTGATGCTTAATCAAATGGTGTAATTAGATACCCCATTCAGAGGGGGGCAAAAATCGGCTATTTTTGATCAAGTCCTTTTGGGGTTTAAAAACCTCCCGACTATTTTTTAGGGAGTTTTTGTGGGGATCGACCTTCCCATGGGACCTTCCATAAACGCTCAAAACTGTCGCCGAGTAACAAGCTACAAATCTCCAAATCCATAATAAAACCAATTTGGACCTATGGATGTCACTTACGGGGAACGGCATCTTCATCAAATGTGAAAATAATCCAAACTTCTCAAAACAAAATACTTAGAAAAATATCTAAAGAAAAGCGACTTGTTATCAGTTTTCACCAGACTCCAGAGAATAGAGGTCCGTGAAGCTATCAACGATATTTCTATCAACGTTTTTTTTTTTTGTGAACACCCTATAGTTCGTCGAGGGTATCGCTGATGAATGCGATGTATCGAATAACTATCGAAATATTGTTCTCTTCTTTCAGGGCTCCCAAATTTGGGATTCCTCAGGGATTCCTACAGATTACCCTCTGTTGTTCTCTGTCTTGTTGTTTTATTTATTTTGGTTGTTGTTTTCGTTTCTTTCGGTAATAACTATAAAAACCGCAATAAATACGAAGAATAATCAAACTTCTGGTTATGACTCTGTGAAAGCGAGTACGACGTACATGTTGATATAAGTGCTGTAATTATCACTAATAAAAATTACTTTAAGTATGCTTTATGTCTATATTTTATTAATTTAAACTACATTACATAGGTACTCGGTGTGTGTTTCAAGTGTGTCAGTAGTGAACTTTAAATTGTGTCTTTAATTTTTAATCTGAGCCAGGTTCAGGCAGCTCCTGCTTCTATAACATCATCAATCTTATGCTTCATGTGCCATCTATTCTTCGAAGTATGCAGAGGCTTAAATCGCAAGATACTCATGAGAATAGATTTTACTTGATTGCAAAAAAACCAAGCTTCAGACCCCAACAGGAGTATTCTAACTTCATCCTTTTACATTCTTATTCACTTAGTATTATGATTATAATTCTGGTCATGATGTCAGCCCTATCATAGCTCCAAAGTACTCAGACTGGAAATGAAATTTATTTTCAGAACTGCAACAGGTGGGTCATAACAATACTTCATTTCCTTTTCCTTTATTTATCTCATCAAACTAGGATGCAGCAATTTTTCAACCATGAGATTTATTATTAAGTAGATACCCTTATGGTCTGTTCCGCTTTACCGCACCCACTCGGATACTGCATTATTTTCATGACAGCAATAATCCACTAATTTTTGAGCGAAAAGCTAATCCGTGCATCCAATACCTTCATGTAGAATCCTACGTTGCTATAGTATAATTGTTTCCACTCATTTGAATATCAACAATTTTCAAGTTGCCCTTCCGCTCCATCGCAAGAGTGGTCAAGTTGCATTTTTCCAATACCCGACTTACTATCCGATCTAAATTTTTTATAGGGGTCGCCCGAAGGGTTCCTCTAGCATCCCGCTATAGTCCCATGTTCTCGAGTGAAATGATATTCCCACATGAGCCCATCAACGATTTTGAAATGGAACTTACACTCTATTGATTCATATTTTAAAGTTTCATATCTCCTGTAGAGGTCGTTTCATGAAAGTTGGCCGATGAGAGATAGGTTTGTTTACTGCGCAGAGAAAAGGTCTGCATTCTGCGCATGTGAAAGAACGCAAACACATCTTTGCGCAGCGAGCCACATGATCTGTCATCGGTCTTCTTTCGTGAAATGAGCTCCACCCGACATATGACCCAGTCCACATTTTTTGTAGGGGTACCCCATACGGCCCTAACGCATCACAATCCAGTCCCATGTTCTGCAGGGAAATTATATT
Organism: Trialeurodes vaporariorum; assembly: GCA_011764245.1. Lineage (NCBI taxonomy): Eukaryota > Metazoa > Arthropoda > Insecta > Hemiptera > Aleyrodidae > Trialeurodes > Trialeurodes vaporariorum. The sequence goes on along the minus strand of VMOF01000320.1, from coordinate 37,674,901 downwards.
CCCACGAAAATCCATCAACAATTCTGACTTGACAGTACCATTCTACAGGCGCATGTTCCCTCTATCATCTCTCCGATACCAGACAAATACGATTCCGTCCAAACTTTTTAAAGGGGCAGCTGAAAGGGCCCTCTCGCATCGTAATATATTCCCATGTCATGCAGCTGTATGAAATTCCCTAATGGACCCATTAAAAATTTACAGGACTCAGTATCGCTCTAAATATTGATGTTTCAACTTCAATATTTCCAATACCCGACATACGATCTGGTCCAAATTTTTTTGAGGGCTAGCCTATAGGACCCTCTAGCATCCCCATATAGTCCCATGTTCTGCGGCTGAATGATATTCTCATATGGGCCCATCAACGGTTTTAAAATGGAACTAAGGCTCTAAATATTGATATTTCAGCTTCCATATCTCCTATACCCCTCATACCATCTGGTCCACATTTTTTGTACGGCTAGCCTATAGGGCCCTCTAGGGTCCCAATAAAGTCCCATATTCTGCAGCTAAATGATATACTCATATGGGCCCATCAACGTTTTTGAGAATGCAGATAGGCTCTAAACATTGATATTTCAGGTTCCATATCTCCAATACCCGACATACGATCTGGTCCAAATTGTTTGTAGGGCTAGCCTATAGGGTCCTCTATCACCCCCATATGGTCTCATGTCCTGCAGCTGAATGATAATCTCATATGGGCCCATCAACGTTTTTGAGAATGCAATTAGGCTCAGAATACACGGTGTGTTTTAAAAAATTTTGATTCGTCTTAAAACCACTAGAGATTTTTTTGCATGACACCGCTGTAGGATGTGTATACATTCGAAAAATGACAAGCAGAAAATCTGGGAACCCCCCGTTTTTTCTAAAGGGGGGTTTTAGGGGTTTTTAGGGGTTTTTTGAGGTTTTTCATGGTTTTACCGTGCTTTTAATACACTACGTCATCTTGTAACGCTTGGAAAACGTTTCCAGATCATTAAATATGATTTTCACTCACATTTAGACACCCCCGCACACACGGACCCATGTCACCCCTCCCCCTCCCCCCCTTGACCCTCAACACCCATCCTTGAAGGACCTTACTCATACGTACATGGTAAATTTCAGTCAATGCACTGAACTGTGTCATAAAATTTAAAAATAAGGGCTCTAAGGCTGTCATGCACTTTGTCCCAAGTGAAGACCCCCCCCCTCCAATGTCTCTAACCCTGTGGCCTGTACCCAGTGGCGTACACAGGATTTTTCTTGGGACGGGCTCGCACTGATGAGCGTTTGACTGAAAATTGTTCCCCCCCCCCTTCCCCTCCACCCACAAAAATCGGAGGTCTCGGGGGGGGGGGGGGGGTCCCCCTGCGTACGCCCTTGCCTGTACCACCCTTAGGAATCGGTATGGATGTGGGAAACGTGTCCTCTAACCTATTCTCATTATATCTATATTCACCTGCCTACTGCTGATATTGAAATTAGGATGGACCTCAACTCCGTCCAGATTCGCCTGATAAGAGATAAGTGTGGAGCCATCTGGAGCTGTACTATCGACGAATTAAAGATTGTCGCGAGATTTCCACAAATTTTCAGTTATGGGTGTGAGTGTGGAGCTTATCTTCAACGGCCCCCCCCCCCCCCCCCCCCCCCACCCGTACTGGCCTCTCGCCTGCAAGGTGTGAGCACAGAATAATACAATCAGAACGAAAACTCTGTCGGATTTTGAAGCAAATTCATTTCACGTCCGCCATGTTGGGATATAGGGTGTTTACATCTGGATTTGCGCGTGAAAAAAAAATATAGGACATGATCCGCGAAATTGTCATTCTAAAATTCCATTAGAATGAAAGTGAGGGCCAAAACTTAAGATTTCTTTCCAGAATTTACAGAAATAAATGAGTTTCAACACAAATCACACACGTCCGCCATGTTGGGATGTAGGACCACAGCGTTGCCTATTGGTGCCGTTAAATTCCAAACTTGCTTCCATTGGCTCTTATGCGAGTTTCCGTTCTGATTGTATTATTCTGTGGTGTGAGGAGTAAGAAGAGTGGCCGAACCGGAACTTTGAAGGTGAAACTTAGCTCGTGAACAGCTCGCGACAGTCTTTAATTCGTCGATAGTACTATCAACGACAACACACACCGCCGCGCCGCGCCGCGGCCGGGCCTGCAAAGTGTCGAATAGATAGCCGTTACTGATTGCAAATGATCAGCTATGTGCAACACATGTTGCCTACTCGACATTTTGCAGGAGAGATGGGCTTTTCTTCTGTCGTTGATAATACTTACGAGACTGCCGAAACAGTGCAATCACAAGTTCCAACGTTGCCACAGCAGGCGCTGAATCCCATAATATACTGGCGAGAATTTTAGCCTCGCTTGGTACAGGCCACAGGGTTAGAGACATTGGAGGGGGGGGGGGGTCTCCCCTCGGAACAAAGTGCATGACAGCCTTAGAGCCCTTGTTTTTAAATTTTATGACACAGTTCAGTGCATTGACTGAAATTTACCATGTACGTATGAGTAAGGTCCTTCAAGGATGGGTGTTGAGGGTCAGGGGGGGGGGGGGGGGGGGGTGACATGGGTCCGTGTGTGCGGGGGTGTCTAAATGTGAGTGAAAATCATATTTAATGATCTGGAAACGTTTTCCAAGCGTTACAAGATGACGTAGTACATTTAAAGCACGGTAAAACCATGAAAAACCTAAAAAAACCCCTAAAACCCCCCTTTAGAAAAAACCCAGATTTTCTGCTTGTCATTTTTCGAATGTATACACATCCTACAGCAGTGTCATGCATAAAAATCTCTAGTGGTTTTCAGACGAATTAAAATTTTTTAAAACACACCGTGATTAATGATATTTATACTTCCATATCTCCAATACCCGACATACGGCGATCTGGTCCAAATTTTTTGTAGGGCTAGCCTATGGGTCCTCTAGCACCCCCATATGGTCCCATATTCTGCAGCTGAATGATATTCTCATATGGGCCCATCAACGTTTTTGAAAACGCACTTAGGCTCTAAACATTGATATTTCAGGTTCCATATCTCCAATACCCGACATACGATCTGGTCCAAATTTTTTGTAGGGCTAGCCTATAGGAACCTCTAGCACCCCCATATGGTCTCATATTCTGCAGCTGAATGATATTCTCATATGGGCCCAGCAACGTTTTTGAAAACGCACTTAGGCTCTAAATATTGATATTTCAGGTTCCATATCTCCAATACCCGACATACTTACGATCTGGTCCAAATTTTTTTTAGGGCTAGCCTATAGGGTCCTCTAGCACCCCCATATGGTCCCATATTCTGCAGCTGAATGATATTCTCATATGGGCCCATCAACGTTTTTGAAAACGCACTTAGGCTCTAAATATTGATATTTCAGGTTCCATATCTCCAATACCCGACATACGATCTGGTCCAAATTTTTTGTAGGGCTAGCCTATAGGGTCCTCTAGCCCCCCCATATGGTCCCATATTCTGCAGCTGAATGATAATCTCATATGGGCCCATCAACGTTTTTGAGAATGCAATTAGGCTCAGAATAATGATATTTATACTTCCATATCTCCAATACCCGACATACGATCTTGTCCAAATTTTTTGTAGGGGTAGCCTATAGGGTCCTCTAGCACCCCCATATGGTCCTATATTCTGCAGCTGAATGATAATCTCATATGGGCCCATCAACGTTTTTGAGAATGCAATTAGGCTCTAAATATTGATATATCAGGTTCCATTTCAGGTTTATTTCAGGTTCTCCACCGCTGCTGCCCCCCCCCCCCACCAAAAAACCGGATATAGAGCGTTTCGGAAACTTTGCTTCTCTTTTCCTTCCTTTTCTTTTTTCGATTTAATTTATATTTCATCTATTTGCCTCGATTAAATCCCCCCCCCCCCCCCGCGGAGCTGTTTCTTCGCTACTCTCTTGCTACGCCAGTGTTGTCAGAGGTTTTCATCGAGTTTATGACGCGTCACTTTTTGGACTTCGTGATAGGTCAGGACGAAAGATATTAAGATCAGGCTCCTGTTTTTCTTAGTCCTAAAGATTAAGAAGGGGAAAAAAGGAGCAGAGTGCGGAAACATATTTGCGAAGCAAGAAAGAGACACTCATACGTTCTGCAACAGTTAAACCACAGAATAATACAATCAGAACGGAAACTCTCATAAGAGCCAATTGAAGCAAGTTTTGAATTTAACGGCACCAATAGGCAACGCTGCGGTCCTATATCCCAACATGGCGGACGTGTGTGATTTGTGTTGAAACTCATTTATTTCTGAAAATTCTGGAAAGAAATCTTAAGATTCCGACCTCACTTTTATTCTAATTGCATTTCAGAATGAAAATTTCGCGGATCATGTCCTAAATTTTGTTTCCGCACGCGAACCCAGATGTAAACATCCTATATCCCAACATGGCGGACGCGAAATGAATTTGCTGCCGTTCTGATTGTATTATTCTGTGGTTAAACGAGAGTACGAAGAAATAGACTGCGCGATGACTCGCGACTGATGTGAGAGGACAAGTCCCTCGCCGCGCGCCCGTTCAAAACTCCCGCGCGAGAAATAAGGCTGGCTCACACGAACTGACTCCCTCTGCAGACTCATCTCGCCGTGCCCGCGCCGCGCCAGCCGCTGTCCGGAGTCAGCGTAAGGTTTGCCCTTTATGATCTAAAACTTTGTTCGAATTTGATCTCTCTGTGTCTCTTGGACGCAACAATGCTTTCTAAGTCTCTCTACTTCTCCTTTTATATATTCTTCTTTTCAAATCAAAAAAGAAAAATGGATAGAAGAAGCTTTCTTCATGAGACTGAGATATTGTCGCTATAAGTCAAGGCATAATGTATTCTCACCTGAGCCGTTATCATTAACTGATCGGAATCGAAAATCGAAAAATACCAATGCGCATTCGGATGGGCTCACTTTGTAAATTTGAATCACTAAGGAAGGAAATGAACTCAGTTTTTTCTTGTATCCCTCCTTCTGCGGGTGCACTCTTATATTTAATATAGGGAAGTATAGTACTGGGTGTCCCAGACCTACCGTACCAGGCCTTTTTCTCGGCCGATATTCGACATAGAAAGCTGAAAATTAGTAAACGAATGTATTTTGACGAGACAAATTAAAAAGGACTTGATCAAAAATAGCCGATTTTTGCCCCCTCTGAATGGGGTATCTAATTACACCATTTGATTAAGCATCAAATGGACTACATATCCTGAAATTTTTAAGGCCTAAAAATAATTCTGGGGGGCGTTAGGGGGGCTCAAAGTTTAACATGATTTTTACCGTTAAAAGGCAATAAAAAAGTGCTAAATGAAGATATGAAAGTGCGGTTTGCACCAAAAAATGCAGAATTTAAAGACCTTTTTAACGATATGTATGACTTTGTGGTTTGCTTTATTTTTATAGGACTTATCGAATTTTTTTAATTTTGAAGCCGGAGAAATTTTTTACTTAATCTTAAATCCCCAAAAATGCTATTTTTTATTTTTATGAAAAAGAAATATGTTATTTTCAACATAATTTTGCATACACTCGTTCAAACCGCATCATGGGGCGATTTTTCGTTCGCGAGTTACGAGCGTTTAAAGAAGCGCACCTCGAGCGAGGGAGCAACACTGCGTGCCGCAAGCACGTGTGTCAACGGGAGAATCGACAACGCGGCAGATGCCGAGGCAAACACTGCGTTGTCGATTCTCCCGTTGACACACGTGCTTGCGGCACGCAGTGTTGCTCCCTCGCTCGAGGTGCGCTTCTTTAAACGCTCGTAACTCGCGAACGAAAAATCGCCCCATGATGCGGTTTGAACGAGTGTATGCAAAATTATGTTGAAAATAACATATTTCTTTTTCATAAAAATAAAAAATAGCATTTTTGGGGATTTAAGATTAAGTAAAAAATTTCTCCGGCTTCAAAATTAAAAAAATTCGATAAGTCCTATAAAAATAAAGCAAACCACAAAGTCATACATATCGTTAAAAAGGTCTTTAAATTCTGCATTTTTTGGTGCAAACCGCACTTTCATATCTTCATTTAGCACTTTTTTATTGCCTTTTAACGGTAAAAATCATGTTAAACTTTGAGCCCCCCTAACGCCCCCCAGAATTATTTTTAGGCCTTGAAAATTTCAGTATGTGTAGTCCATTTGATGCTTAATCAAATGGTGTAATTAGATACCCCATTCAGAGGGGGGCAAAAATCGGCTATTTTTGATCAAGTCCTTTTGGGGTTTAAAAACCTCCCGACTATTTTTTAGGGAGTTTTTGTGGGGATCGACCTCTTTTCCCAATGGGAGATCCCCGCTTTAAAAGCGAAAAAAGTTCAAATATTGAGTCAGATTGGTACTCCTAATCCTGTATTACAAGATGACATTTGGTTTGTCAACTGAAAATCATTTTTAGGCCCCCCAAGTCCCCCTTAAAATAGCCCCCAAGCATAAAAAACCCAATTTGTGCAAAACTGATCGTAAAATCTCCGGAAAAATTCTAGAACAGGCGTATTTTGGGTCAGAAAGCTCTTTGACGACTAGACGCTGCTGGTCGGGGGGGGGGGGGGGCGTGTCATCGCAATTTGGGCTTCTGATAGACCAAGATAAGACTCCATTGATTTGACGCAGCCGGCGAAAACGGATTGAAGATGAGTAAGCATCTTAATTGGTGCCGCCAGACGTCTAATTCGGTCTCCAGAGAGGGCGAAAGGAGAAGTGGGGGGGGGGGGAGTAGATCCTGCTCCCCAGAAATATCGGATGAAGTAAACTGTCATAAAAACGCCGAAAAAATTGCTAGATAGCGGTTTACGAGGTCACAGCTCGAATGTCATGGTCTCATGACTCTCAGATACCCTTCGTCCCTCTTAACGGAAGAGAATGGGGCCCCGGGGGTACCAAGACAAAAAATTCTACAGCCCCATTTCTTGGTTTATCTTTTGGCTAAGCATGACATTTTTTGCCTTGGCACCCCACCTTTTAGAGTGACGCAGCTAGGGCTCCAGGAAGTCATGAGTTCATCAAACTCGCGATTACTGACCCCACAAACCGCTATATTTTTGGCGTTTTTTCGCCAATTTTTACTTCATCCGATGTTTCTGGGGAGCAGGACCTACTTTGGGCACCCCTCCCCCGTGGCGTACCGGAAACTTTGGGGGCCTCCCGCGAACCTTCAGTCGGGGGCACCCTACATTTTTACACAGTGAATGGAGGGTCTATAAAGACACCCCCCCCCCATCTAGAGGGAGCTCGGGGATCCTCCCCTGAAATTTTTTGAAAATTTAGTGTATTCGTGACGTTTTTTTACGCAGTTTTAGCTGTAAAATTCCGTTTCTCTCCCAAGAAAGAAAAGAGCTAAATTTCTGTTTCTGACAGCCTTATAATATCCATTTAATACCACGGAAAATGCATGGCCAATTTACCACATTTAACGGAGGAACAAAGCAGCTCTTTTTACTTTAATTTTTCACTTATTTGTTTCTTCCTCCGTCTTTATCTTCATTCTTTCAAATGTTATATTTTGTCAAATACACGGGTCAGATGTAATCATGGGGCCCTAAATGAGGGCCCCTTGGGTCCCTCCTCCCGCGCCGCGGGAGCAGCGGGGGCCTCCGGTTCGCCACTGCCCCTCCCCCCTACATCTCCTCTCGCTCTCTTTGGAGGCCAAGTTAGATGTCTGGTGGGACCAATGAAGATGCTTGCCTACCATATTCAATTCGTTTTCGTCGGCTGTGTCAAATCTATGAAGTCTTATCTTCGTCTGGGTAAGTTCAAATAACTTTTAACTTTTTTATGTATGTACCTAATTTGTCATTACCGTAGATCATTGAGCAAGGCAAAAATATCAGGAAAATAAAGGTTTTGACCAGAATTCTTTCCTGATAAACAATAATTTATATCAAATTGATGATGGATCGATGATAAATCTAAAGAACTACCGGAAAAATTATGTCTTTTTACAAGTTTTAATGAGTTTTACTGGGTCTACGGTAATGACAAAAACTTGTTTTTTTTTTTTTTGTCATTACCGTAGACCCTTTGAAAAGCATTAAAACTTGTAAAAAAACATAATTTTTCCGGTAGTTCTTTAGATTTATCATCAATCCATCATCAATTTGATATAAATTATTGATTATCAGGAAAGAATTCTGGTCAAAACCTTTATTTTCCTGATATTTTTGCCTTGCTCAATGATCTACGGTAATGACAAATTACATAAAAAAGTTAAAAGTTATTTGAACTTACCCGTCTATCAGAGGCCCAAATTGCGATGAGACGTCCGTCGTCCCCCCACCGGCCCCGTTAGCACTCTTAGAGTGACCGGGGGCTCCTGTAATCATCAAATTTGAGTTGTTTGACCTACAATACGCCTGTTCTAGAATTTTTCCGGAGATTTTACGATCATTTTTGCACTTTGGTTTTTTATGCTTGGGGGCTATTTTGAGGGGGAGTTGGGGGCCCAAAAATGATTTTCAGTTGACGAACCAAATGATAATTTGTGTTTTAAGATTACGAGTAGCACTTTGAATCAATTTTTGAACTTTTTTCGCTGCTGACAGGGGGCCCTCCAGTGCCTCCAGTAATCGTATGTGGATAACCACTCTGAGAACCTTCCTAATGTCAGCATACAGAAAGTGAAAAACTTGAAATGGTAATCTCCCATTTGTTAGTATCACAAGCCGCCATCACTCTCGCGCAATTTATAAGCATTTAAGGAGTTATGGAGTGAATTTCGTGAGCTTAAGTGTTACCATCGTTATTTTCACCGGTTTTTGCCTGTAAATCATTCATTAGATCGATTACAGTAAAACTGTGCGACAGCCCAGGGGCGCGGGCACTCGTTCAATCTGGCAACCGTGATCTCTTGTCATTTAAATCTATGCAAAATTATCGATACCAGGTGAAGCACAGCGCCTCACCAAAGAATCGAGTATTTTACACAGTTTTAAATGGAGAAAATCCATTGTTGCAACATTGCACGAGCCGCATCTGCAACAGCCTCATTACAGTGCATGGTCCGTTGTAATTAAGCTTTTCAAGATCAACGAAATGTACTGGCGCAGTAATCTCGGAGATAATACCGGTTATTAAAGGGCGTAATTTATTATCTAGAAATTTCTAGCTTCTTTGTGATTTTCCGCACGTGAGAGCGGAGTTAGATGGAACTGTAGCTCGATTGTAATTTGCTCGTGAAGTCACCCGTAAAACAGTGTAATACACGTCAAAACAACGTCTGTAGATAAGTGGCGTCAACAAGTAACTGAGAGACATTAACATCCCTGTAGAGGTGAAAAAAAAGAGAGAGATAAGAAACGATTGTAAGTCTAGGTAGAGGGAGAGAAAACAAGGAAGAAAACGAAGAGATGGACAGAAGAAGTGGAGAGGGAGGAGGGAATTGAGCCTTTCTTCGGAAGACACACTATATGTCGGGTCTTGTCGGCATCAAAAGGAATATGAAAGCACTACTTAATTGAGCACTAAATATGTGGAAAGTTTCAGACGTATTGCTTCATAAATAAGGAAAGTTGCACAGCCAGCTTTAAGTTTGCCTGCCATTTTGATTATCCGGCTGTATCTTCAAAAGTTTTCGGTATTTTTTACATTTCGAAACAGAACTAGGAGGCACTAATTAAGCCCAAAACGCCTCGACTATTGCCGATAGCACTGAAATGTAATTAAAAAAGTTCACACAGCCAGCCTGAAGTTAGCATTGGTATTCGGTTTTACACCGATTACGCGGAAAGTTCAGGGCCGGCGAACTTTCAAAAAAAAGCACTAAAAAGGACCAATTAAGCACTAATTATTGGTATGAGTCCCATAATTAGTGCTTTTCATAACCAAGCCAACTTCATGAAACTCTTCAACTCCGATACACTGGAGCTTGCACCGGAGCAGCTCCAGACGCATCGCACCGCTAATAAAATAACACTTCGGTGCGCTCCGGTGCTGCGGAACCGGGATAAAAAAAACACTCCGGTGCAATGGAGCTGCACCGGTGCGCGTTCCGAAGGGTAAAAACACGCAACAAAGGATTCTGAAGAGCCCGTTGGGCAACCCTATAAAAAGTTTTGACCAGATCTTACATCGGATATTGGAGACATAATGTAAAATATCATTCCATTTAGGATAACTGCCGTTTCGAAATGGAGCTGTTGCAAACTTTTGCTAAAGGCTTATTAATAGTTGATTATGGGGTAAAACCCTGTAAAAATAACGATTAGCGCACTAAAAAATCACGAAATCCACTCCTAAACTCACAAAATGCTTTTAAATGCGAGACCGTAATGGCGGCCGAAGCCGCGGTTTTCTTATGGCAATTGTGTGCTTCTTCTTCTTCTTGTGAGGTGTTGCGAGACTACCTCGTGTGGATGGCGTTGATTGAAGATAGGAAAACCCAATGCAAACCGCGGCCCCGGCCGCCATTACGGTCTCGCGTTTAAAAGCATTTTGTGAGTTTAGGAGTGGATTTCGTGATTTTTTAGTGCGCAAATCGTTATTTTTACAGGGTATTACCCCATACTCAACTATTAATAAGCCAGTAGCAAAAGTTTGCAACAGCTCCATTGGTGATGGCCACGTGTTGGAACGTCATTCATGTGCAGAACATTACCCTATACAGTAAACAGGGATGCTTGAGGGACCCATGGGCTACCCTCAACAAAATTTGGACCTAATTGTATTTGGGATATTGGAGATGTGGAAGTTGAAATATCCATATTTAGACCCTACATGCTTTCTCAAAAACGTTGATGGGTCCATATGAGAATATCATTGAGCTGCAGAATATGGGGCCTTATGGGAGTGCTAGAGGACCTTATAGGCTAACTCTACGAAAAATTTGGACAAGGTCGTATGTCGGGTATTGGAGATATGGGAGTTGAAATATCAATATTTAGAGCCTAATTGCATTCTCAAAAACGTTGATGGGCCCATATGAGATTCTCATTCAGCTGCAGAATATAGGACCATATGGGGGTGCTAGAGGACCCTATAGGCTACCCCTACAAAAAATTTGGACAAGATCGTATGTCGGGTATTGGAGATATGGAAGTTGAAATATCCATATTTACAGCCTATCTGCTTTCTGAAAAACGTTGATGGGTCCATATGAGAATATCATTGAGCTGCAGAATATGAGACCTTCTGGGGGTGCTAGAGGACCCTATAGGCTAACTCTACAAAAAATTTGGACAAGATCGTATGTCGGGTATTGGAGATATGGAAGTTGAAATATCCATATTTACAGCCTATCTGCTTTCTAGAAAACGTTGATGGGTCCATATGAGAATATCATTGAGCTGCAGAATATGGGACCTTATGGGGGTGCTACAGGACCTTATAGTCTAACATTACAAAAAATTTGGACGACATCGTATGTCGGGTATTGGAGATATGGAAGTTGAAATATCCATATTTACAGCCTATCTGCTTTCTGAAAAACGTTGATGGGTCCATATGAGAATATCATTGAGCTGCAGAATATGAGACCTTATGGGGGTGCTAGATGACCTTATAGTCTAACATTATAAAAAATTTGGTCGAGATCGTATGTCGGGTATTGGAGATATGGAAGTTGAAATATCCATATTTACAGCCTATCTGCTTTCTAAAAAACGTTGATGGGTCCATGTGAGAAATTCATTGAGCTGCAGAATATGGGACCTTATGGGGGTGCTAGAGGACCCTATAGGCTAACTCTACAAAAAATTTGGACAAGATCGTATGTCGGGTATTGGAGATATGGAAGTTGAAATATCCATATTTACAGCCTATCTGCTTTCTAAAAAACGTTGATGGGTCCATATGAGAAATTCATTGAGCTGCAGAATATGGGACCTTATGGGGGTGCTAGAGGACCCTATAGGCTAACTCTACAAAAAATTTGGACAAGATCGTATGTCGGGTATTGGAGATATGGAAGTTGAAATATCCATATTTACAGCCTATCTGCTTTCTGAAAAACGTTGATGGGTCCATATGAGAATATAATTGAGCTGCAGAATATGGGACCTTATAGGGGTGCTAGAGGACCTTATAGTCTAACATTATAAAAAAATTGGACGAGATCGTATGTCGGGTATTGGAGATATGGAGGTTGAAATATCCATATTTACAGCCTATCTGCTTTCTGAAAAACGTTGATGGGTCCATATGAGAATATCATTGAGCTGCAGAATATGAGACCTTATGGGGGTGCTAGAGGACCTTATAGTTTAAGATTATAAAAAATTTGGACGAGATCGTATGTCGGGTATTGGAGATATGGAAGTTGAAATATCCATATTTACAGCCTATCTGCTTTCTGAAAAACGTTAATGGGTCCATATGAGAATATCATTGAGCTGCAGAATATGGGACCTTATGGGGGTGCTAGAGGACCCTATAGGGTAACTCTACAAAAAATTTGGACAAGATCGTATGTCGGGTATTGGAGATATGGAAGTTGAAATATCCATATTTAGAGCCTATCTGCTTTCTGAAAAACGTTGATGGGTCCATATGAGAATATCATTGAGCTGCAGAATATGGGACCTTATAGGGGTGCTAGAGGACCTTATAGTCTAACATTATAAAAAATTTGGACGAGATCGTATGTCGGGTATTGGAGATATGGAAGTTGAAATATCCATATTTACAGCCTATCTGCTTTCTGAAAAACGTTGATGGGCCCACATGAGAATATAATTGAGCTGCAGAATATGGGACCTTATAGGGGTGCTAGAGGACCTTATAGTCTAACATTATAAAAAAAATTGGACGAGATCGTATGTCGGGTATTGGAGATATGGAAGTTGAAATATCCATATTTACAGCCTATCTGCTTTCTGAAAAACGTTGATGGGTCCAAATGAGAATATCATTGAGCTGCAGAATATGAGACCTTATGGGGGTGCTAGAGGACCTTATAGTCTAACATTATAAAAAATTTGGACGAGATCGTATGTCGGGTATTGGAGATATGGAAGTTGAAATATCCATATTTACAGCCTATCTGCTTTCTGAAAAACGTTGATGGGTCCATATGAGAATATCATTGAGCTGCAGAATATGGGACCTTATGGGGGTGCTAGAGGACCCTATAGGCTAACTCTACAAAAAATTTGGAGAAGATCGTATGTCGGGTATTTGAGATATGGAAGTGGAAACATCCATATTTAGAGCCTATCTGCTTTCTGAAAAACGTTGATGGGTCCATATGAGAATATCATTGAGCTGCAGAATATGAGACCTGATGGGGGTGCTAGAGGACCTTATAGTCTAAGATTATAACAAATTTGGACGAGATCGTATGTCGGGTATTGGAGATATGGAAGTTGAAATATCCATATTTACAGCCTATCTGCTTTCTGAAAAACGTTGATGGGTCCATATGAGAATATCATTGAGCTGCAGAATATGAGACCTTATGGGGGTGCTAGAGGACCTTATAGTCTAAGATTCTAAAAAATTTGGACGAGATCGTATGTCGGGTATTGGAGATATGGAAGTTGAAATATCCATATTTACAGCCTATCTGCTTTCTGAAAAATGTTAATGGGTCCATATGAGAATATCATTGAGCTGCAGAATATGGGACCTTATGGGGGTGCTTAAGGACCCTATAGGCTAACTCTACAAAAAATTTGGACAAGATCGTATGTCGGGTATTGGAGATATGGAAGTTGAAATATCCATATTTAGAGCCTATCTGCTTTCTGAAAAACGTTGATGGGTCCATATGAGAATATCATTGAGCTGCAGAATATGGGACCTTATGGGGGTGCTAGAGGACCCTATAGGGTAACTCTACAAAAAATTTGGACAAGATCGTATGTCGGGTATTGGAGATATGGAAGTTGAAATATCCATATTTAGAGCCTATCTGCTTTCTGAAAAACGTTGATGGGTCCATATGAGAATATCATTGAGCTGCAGAATATGGGACCTTATAGGGGTGCTAGAGGACCTTATAGTCTAACATTATAAAAAATTTGGACGAGATCGTATGTCGGGTATTGGAGATATGGAAGTTGAAATATCCATATTTAGAGCCTATCTGCTTTCTGAAAAACGTTGATGGGTCCATATGAGAATATCATTGAGCTGCAGAATATGGGACCTTATGGGGGTGCTACAGGACCTTATAGTCTAACATTACAAAAAATTTGGACGACATCGTATGTCGGGTATTGGAGATATGGAAGTTGAAATATCCATATTTTCAGCCTATCTGCTTTCTGAAAAACGTTGATGGGTCCATATGAGAATATCATTGAGCTGCAGAATATGAGACCTTATAGGGGTGCTAGAGGACCTTATAGTCTAACATTATAAAAAATTTGGACGAGATCGTATGTCGAGTATTGGAGATATGGAAGTTGAAATATCCATATTTACAGCCTATCTGCTTTCTGAAAAACGTTGATGGGTCCATATGAGAATATCATTGAGCTGCAGAATATGGGACCTTATGGGGGTGCTAGAGGACCCTATAGGCTAACTCTACAAAAAATTTGGACAAGATCGTATGTCGGGTATTGGAGATATGGAAGTTGAAATATCCATATTTACAGCCTATCTGCTTTCTGAAAAACGTTGATGGGTGCACATGAGAATATAATTGAGCTGCAGAATATGGGACCTTATAGGGGTGCTAGAGGACCTTATAGTCTAACATTATAAAAAAAATTGGACGAGATCGTATGTCGGGTATTGGAGATATGGAAGTTGAAATATCCATATTTACAGCCTATCTGCTTTCTGAAAAACGTTGATGGGTCCATATGAGAATATCATTGAGCTGCAGAATATGAGACCTTATGGGGGTGCTAGAGGACCTTATAGTCTAAGATTATAACAAATTTGGACGAGAGCGTATGTCGGGTATTGGAGATATGGAAGTTGAAATATCCATATTTAGAGCCTATCTGCTTTCTGAAAAACGTTGATGGGTCCATATGAGAATATCATTGAGCTGCAGAATATGGGACCTTATGGGGGTGCTTAAGGACCCAATAGGCTAACTCTACAAAAAATTTGGACAAGATCGTATGTCGGGTATTGGAGATATGGAAGTATAAATATCATTATTCTGAGCCTAATTGCATTCTCAAAAACGTTGATGGGCCCATATGAGATTATCATTCAGCTGCAGAATATGGGACCATATGGGGGTGCTAGAGGACCCTATAGGCTAGCCCTACAAAAAATTTGGACCAGATTGTATGTCGGGTATTGGAGATATGGAACCTGAAATATCAATATTTAGAGCCTAAGTGCGTTTTCAAAAACGTTGATGGGCCCATATGAGAATATCATTCAGCTGCAGAATATGGGACCATATGGGGGTGCTAGAGGACCCTATAGGCTAGCCCTAAAAAAAATTTGGACCAGATCGTAAGTATGTCGGGTATTGGAGATATGGAACCTGAAATATCAATATTTAGAGCCTAAGTGCGTTTTCAAAAACGTTGCTGGGCCCATATGAGAATATCATTCAGCTGCAGAATATGAGACCATATGGGGGTGCTAGAGGACCCTATAGGGTAACTCTACAAAAAATTTGGACGAGATTGTATGTCGAGTATTGGAGATATGGAAGTTGAAATATCCATATTTAGAGCCTATCTGCTTTCTGAAAAACGTTGATGGGTCCATATGAGAATATCATTGATCTGCAGAATATGGGACCTTATGGGGGTGCTAGAGGACCCTATAGGCTAACTGTACAAAAATTTTGGAGAAGATCGTATGTCGGGTATTTGAGATATGGAAGTCGAAATATCCATATTTAGAGTCTATCTGCTTTCTGAAAAACGTTGATGGGTCCATATGAGAATATCATTGAGCTGCAGAATATGGGACCTTATGGGGGTGCTAGAGGACCTTACAGTCTATCATTATAAAAAATTTGGACGAGATTGTATGTCGAGTATTGGAGATATGGAAGTTGAAATATCCATATTTACAGCCTATCTGCTTTCTGAAAAACGTTGATGGGTCCATATGAGAATATTATTGAGCTGCAGAATATGGGACCTTATGGGGGTGCTAGAGGACCCTATAGGCTAACCTGACAAAAAATTTGGACAAGATCGTATGTCGGGTATTGGAGATATGGAAGTGAAAATCGATGTTTAGCGCCAGACTGCGTTTTTTGAAGCGTTGAATGGCGCATGTAGGAATCCATTTTACTGGAGAATATGGGACTGTAGTGGGATGCCAGAGTTCCCGATGGCATACATTTTCAAAAAATTTAGGACAAATATTACCATGATATGGGAAATACACAACTGGACCCGTCTAGCGATGGAGCAGAAGAGCAAGTCGAACATTGCTCATGTTCAAAAGAGGAGAAACAAGTTTTACCGGCATGGGAGGATCCTAAAAGAGGGCATTGGAGGCACTGATAAGCTTTTGTGGAAAAAAATAGTGAAGTATTGCAGGACGGATGTATCACACGATGGGATCCGTTTTTTGCAGGGTCAAAACATGGTCTAAATCGAACTTCGATTTTCGATATATCGAATTAGAAAAACGATATCGGACTTTTGACTGTGCCAAAATGCACTACTTTTTACGCCTTTTCGACTGAGGTATTAAAAGATAGGATTTGCCATTTGAAAATTTTGAGAAATGGGGGTTTTCCCGCCAAAAATGTTAAGATGCCTAAAAGTCGACTTCCGGTTTATTTGATTGCAAATTCGTATTTTTTTCTTGAAAGTACTCATCAAGTAGAGCAATTTACTTGTGCTGTTTTTTGTTTTACGCCTATTTTTGTAGGAGTTAAGAATTTTCGAAAATTGGTCCTATATCGAACTTCGACCTTCGATATCTCAAAAACGAAAAAAGATATCGACTTCCGGTTTGAGCCAAAATGCTTAGAATTTTACCCTCTTTCAAATGAGGTATTACAAGATAGGTGTTGCAATTTGAGAATATAAAGAACCAAATTTTGAGTCGTGGCAGTATTTTTAAATGAAATTTCAGGTCCGAGTTACTACAGAACCGATTTTTCCAGATTTTTTTAGCGTCACCCGTTCAAGAAATAAACCATAGTGAGCAGCAGGTTACGTGAAACACCCTGTATACTCAAATAATCTATCCAATGAGCTATAACTTTAGAGTAGAGTCCCTATATGTAGAGAGTTAAGACAAGAGAAATCATGGGCGCCGCCATTGGATGCGATTTTGCACATTTGTTTACATTCTGAGGCCGTTGTTGTGTTTTGCTCCACAGCAAAGATTACAGTTCCGCTAAGTTTGAAACGATGTAATCTTTCCCTGCTTTTGTTGATCGACATGTATTAACGCTTTTTAAGGTGGATCCTCAGCGTTTAGTTCCATATTATGCCACCAGAAAAAAATTCGTTCTTTAAATGGAAAAAAATAATGATAAACGCAAAAAAATGAAAAAAAGGGCTTCGATGGAGCCTCGGAAGCAATTTAAGGAACATTTTAGCACAAACCGTATGCTAAAATGTTACGAAATAAGCGAGAAACTATTGAATTTCGTAAACCCCCTAATGGCGTCCAATTCTATATTGGACGCCATTAAGGGGTTTACGAAATTCAATAGTTTCTCGCTTATTTTGTAACATTTTAGCATACGGTTTGTGCTAAAATGTTCCTTAGATTGCTTCCGAGGCTCCATCGAAGCCCTTTTTTTCATTTACTTGCGTTTACCATTGTTTTTTTTCCATTTAAAGATCGTATCTTTCTCTGGTGGCAGAATGGGGCTATTGCACACTTTTGCTATAAGCTATTTAATAGTCGATTATGGCGTAAAAACCTCAAAAAATAACGATGGCGGCACTAAAAACTTCCAACGTCCACTCCTAAACTCAATAAACGCAGTTATTTGCGCGAGCGTAATGGTGGCCGAAGGCACTAACAATGGGAGATTCCCATCTAACAATTCTGAAACTCCATCAAGAAGTGACCAATAAGAGACTACTTTCATTTGACACCGGTGTCACTAGGTGTTGCGGCACCATTCATCGGATGTGGATCATCACTCTGATGACTATTTACTCTGTGAATCATCCTTGTCAACATAGAAATAGTGACGAAATTAAGATAGGAATCTCCCATTGTTAGTGCCTTCGGCCACCATTACGCTCGCGCAAATAACTGCGTTTATTGAGTTTAGGAGTGGACGTTGGAAGTTTTTAGTGCCGCCATCGTTATTTTTTGAGGATTTTACGCCATAATCGACTATTAAATCGCTTATAGCAAAAGTGTGCAATAGCCCCATACGGAACTAAACGCTGAGGATCCACCTTAATGATTCTTTTGAGATGTATGGACATTCTTGTGGTGCATTATGATTAAAATTAACAGATTCGTCGCAAATTAATTCTTTTATCTGTAAAAGACCGTTGGTAAACAAAACAAAAGTGCAAAATCGCATCCAATGGCGGCGTCCGTAGAGCCTAAAATTCATCGACCAATCAGAAGTTGACTACCCTCTTGTCTTAACTCTCTACATATAGGGACTCTACTAGGCTGGTCCACCTTGTGCCACACAGGGTAGAAGGAATCCCGGGAAAAAGCGGAATTTGGACGGCGGATTCCAAGGTTTGAGGTTAAATTTTGTAGGTCGTTCGGAATTTGGCGGGAATTTGGACGGCAAATTCCAAGGTTTGAGGTTAATTTTTGCAGGTCGTTTCCGGCGATGCCCGAGTTTGTTTACGAAACGACCGGAAACAACCTACAAAATTTAACCTCAAAATCAATTTTTACGGCAAGATGGCGGCGCCCTAGGTGACAACAATGAACCAGCGGAACGTTCCTTGATGTGCCACTCTTAAAGTTATAGCTCATTGAATCTATCAATCTATGTTATGATTAAAGTTTCAATTATTGTGTGACTGAATAATTTACCGCATAGATTTTATTTTTTGAGCTGTACCCATTCAAAAACGCTACAAAGAAAATAATTTTATGAAACACCCTGTAGAATATCGGTACCCAACTTTCAGCCCCTGTAGAATGTTTCTCGTTCAAAAATATGTGCGTGAAGATACCTCCGAACATTTCCACCTCCGAATCCAAATTTTCGGGTCACCCTGTATTTCGGTGCGATACATCGCTAGTTTTATATCGATTCCTTATCATTGAGGGGTTATCAACATTGCTGATTGCAGTGAATATTTGGCCTCACTTTTTCACATTATTATTATGTTCAAAAACTAAAACCAACTGTGCGTAATCGCCTCGGAGATTTTAAGGTTAGAAATAAGTGAATGAGTAAACAAAACGAACCGTTTCCGTGGTATTTCCCTATCTCCGCGAACCGCAATGTATTTTTTAGCATGTTTTCTAACTCTATCAGTGACTTTAAAATTTGGATTGCTTTTTAAACTGTGCGTGTTGTCTGTCAGTCATAGCCTTAATTTCAGTGTTTATCCATTGAAACACTCAAATTCTTCATAGCTTTCATTTAATTTGCCAGTTTCTGCAGTATGTATAAAAACCGTGTGTTATTGACTCGTAATGCCGTACTGAATCATTAATAATAATGCAGTAATGCTTTGTCCTCATGGTAGATGGACGGTAAGTACTTATGGAAAGTTAAAACCCCAATAAAGCTCGCACCACCCAAAGTCTCTCTGGCACCATCAAGCCGTAATATCGTTTGGTTCCTGTCCCACTTAGCATACACTTTCAACGCTGCTAGAAATTCATTTTACTCCTACAGTTTCGTTTTCACGCCACAGGATTATCAGGAGGTTCAAGGATTACTTACTTGTGTTTGAAGTGAATTACCCAATTTTTCTGAATGACTTGCTTGGTTTTTACTTTGTTCATGACCATTTTACAAAATATAAGTGGTGCGACGAGAAGCACCATATAGCTTATAGTTGACAATCTTTAACTGGTCAGTGGCAGCAGGTATTTCCAAATCTTCAAATGTATTAACAGCCTATTTGGCATTTGGCTATAATTTGAGTTTCGAAAAGCTTGTTGTCCGCCATATTTACCCCCCATTGCTGTCTGAAATGATCCAGCTTTGATGCCTAAAGGTAAGATTGAAACCCGTCTATTTCATTTTTTTCATCCATTAGCATACAATACAGTTTTAATCCCTCGTAAAGTGCTTATGAGATGTTAAAAGGGCTCTCTACTTGGAGATTGTCTCAATTTCCTTTCTCAGTCAAAAGTCCGAAAGTTCACTCGTCTTTTTGTTTTGATGTGTGTACGTACTTACTTTTACTGCTATACTGTTGAGTAACTTAGATGGGTTTGAGGCCGAAATGTGCAACAAGGCCAGAGTTGGGGAATCGGGGTAGTCTCGAGTCCCACGAGTACCTGTACTTAGTCCAAGATTCTTTAAAAATTCACTCTGATTACTGTTGAAATGCGATTCAAAAAATTTACGAATGCTGAGTACAGGTACTCATCGTGCTCAAGTACCACCCCGATTACCCAACTCAGAACAAGGCATACCTACCAACTAATTTTTGAAAGGCAACAGAATTTCGCATCCTAAAGATTTTATTTATGAGCATGCCAACAGCACCTTTCAAAGACACTCTCAAAGTTGAAGCTTAAAAAGCACTGTAATTCAGAGATCTGAACCAACAACTTCCCTGACTTGGCCTTGACGGGAGAGTTTTGCGATTATTGCATTTGTAAAGTGTTTTCGGATTGAAGTCTCTTTTAACCCTTCTCATCTAATACTAATACCTACTGTAATTTACATTTACCTTTTCATGGTAACTGGCCATCTACCTAAAAAACATGGCTCCAAATCATCCTGGTATTAGACACAGAAAAGAAACTCTTCTTAACCCTTAAACACAATTCCAATGGGAAAATCTCAGAAACTCTCTAGTCAAGGCCAACGCTTGGAGGATTTTTGTGCAGACATCTGAATTCACCCTATAGTTATTGCAGTGTCCAAACTTTTGTTGAGAAGTCGGATGGAAATACCCCCTGCTTTAATCTGGAATATTTCTTCTAGATTACTTAGTTGTTGCACAATCACCTTATTCTTCTTAAATTGTCTACGTATGATAAGGTATGGCAGCATTGCGCTGAGGAGAGTAATATCATAGTGAGAAAAGAAAATAAATGCTGAGCATGGCCAAGATGTTGGAAGATTTTTTTTCCCCATATCCACATGGACGAATATATAATCTCGGTCCATGATATCCAAAGCTAGAGACTTTGTTTTAGTTTCGATTACTTGTTTGCTTCTTTCTGGTTACTGCATTTATCAAGCCTGCAGTTTTATTAATAGTTTTCATTTTAGCATATGTGGGTCATCCCATATCAAATCAACCAGAGCGTGTTGCTGCATTGTCATGGATTTTGGAAAAAATTTGTTTGGTGATTGTAACTAGGTAAACTTTTAGTACCTAGCTCAAAACGTACTTTTTCATATTTATTTAGCGAATGGCCCCTGAGATATAGGCAACCGTAAATTCAAAAATTGCGATTTTAGGCAGGGAACAAGATAGAAAATTTTGCTAGGGGGGCCATGGGAAAATGGCCCCTTCTCAAATCAGGGGCCCCTTTAAGTAAAATTTAAAATGGCAGGGTCCAAGATATTATAACTCGTTCGAAAGCCCTTCAAAAGACGGAGAAAATGGTCCAAACCGGGTCTCAATTTGATCATTTCAACAAGAGTTACAGCCGCATTCAAAGATTTGCAGTATTTTTCTCATAACCGCAAGATTTTGTAAGTGGTCGTGATTGTTTTCTATGGCCTCCTCGATGTATCCTCCAATACGAGAAAAATTTTAAATTTTACTCTCCAAGGGGCCCCGCCCCAAAGCCCCAAAATTTAGGGGGAGAGGCCAGGCTGTAACTCTCGTTGAAATAATCGGATTGGCTTGGACCATTTTCTTCGTATTTTTAAGAGCTTTCGAATGATGTATCACAACCTATATCTTGCTATTTGAAATTTTTTTCGTGGAGGCCCCCGAAGCCCCTAAATGTGGGGGGGGCCTCCAACTTCTTTTCGCAGAAAATAGGGTTGTGATACATCAAAAGGAAGCCCTTGATCTGCTGGTTCAGATTATTTTTAATTTTTGGAAATCCGACAATTTTTGAGGTCACAGCGAGCTATCCAAAATGGCCCCTAATTTTTTTTAAAACAGCCCCTGAGAAGGGGACATTTTTTGAAAAAAATTCCCTCGACAAAAATGTTTATTTTTGGGTGTACAATCCATTTCTTAACTGAAAAAAAAACCCCGTCCCATCAGAAAACATTGAGAAATAGCAATTTGGACCCTTTTTGGGGCCCAAATAGGGCCTTAGGGACTGTTTTTCGGGGACGGCAATATTTTCTATGAATTCATTGAGGTTGATATTAATGAGAATAATGTCGTCAGAATTTCCGTTCCTTGCGCCGCTTTCGCTATAAAGACAGTGGACGGGTGGACTGAAACACCCTGTATGTTGGAAAACATATTTTCGAGTTCCGTTTTTTTCCCTCCACTTTGACTATTCGAGACTGGCTTTTTAGCTTCCGTGGCCTGTAATTTTGAAAAAATTGATCTGAGTCAGGGACGGATCTTTAGAAGGCTAAAAAGGAGCCATTCGTGAGACGACGACTGGCTGACGGCGGAAGAGAAGGGGTCTGGGGGTTCTCTCCTGTAAAATATTTGAAAATTTACCTCAGCTTTTATCAGTGGCGTACCGGAAACTTTTGCCCCCCCCCGCAAACTTTCAGTCGGGGGCCCTACATTTTTGCACGGGTCTGTGGAGATTTCCCCCGCCCATCTAGAGGGGGCTCAGAGGTCCTCCCCTGAAATTTTATGTAAATTGAGTGCTCTCGAGACGGTTCTTCGGTTTCGCTTTAAAATTCCGTTTCTCTCCAAAGAAACAAAAGAGCTGGTCCGCTTATTGTGGCTCAAAAATTTTGACTTGTCAAACTGTGTTCAAAAACGAATGTGTTGAACTATTGATGATGTGTGCACGAAAAATTCTGAAAAGCCGAACAAAAATTGAGTATTAAAATGAGACCTCAACCGTATCTTTTTGTTGAAAAGTAAGGTTGTGGCACGCGTTCAAAGATAAGGATTTAATCATGGACGTAGTTAAGGGAGTCCTTGGGGGCTGCCTCCCCTCCCCCAGAGGAATTGCAGGAAATGCAAAAAGGGAGAAAGGAGAAGAAAAGAGAGAAGGAAGAGGAAAGGCAGAAGAAAGGGAGAAGAAAGAAATTAGGAGAAGCAGGACCAAGAGGACGAAAGGAAGGAATTCTGTTGTCATAATTGTTTGTACCTCCGACAACAACATGTTTTAAGGGTAAAAATATCACCCCTCCCCTCCTATACTAAAAAAAAAAATTAATAGAAAATAGAAATCAAGTTATTCTCTTCGCGATATTTTTCAGTTTTTTTTTCTTTTTTAAGCTAAAATAGCTTAAAAGTGCGTAAAAACCAGAGGCGTACTGGAGGCCCCCGCTGCCCCCGTGGCGCGGGCGATCTAAGGGGCCCATGATCACATCTCATCCGCGTATTAGACAAAACATAACTTTGAAAGAATAAAGATAAAGGTGGAGGAGAAAATAATTCAGTGTATTCTGAAAGTAAAAAGAGCAAAGTTCCGTGGTATCAAATTAATATTCCAGTGGCAAAAGGCAAATGCAGCATACAAATTTCGTTAAATTTGGATCACATATCCTACATGACATGCTGAACCAATATTTTGCATCGAGAATATGGACCGACGAAAGGGGGGGCCACATAGATTGACCTCCGGTGTGTACTTATTCCCATCGGCTCATATTCACTACCATCACCTATTCAAATTTCAATGAGTGGCAGAAGGCAAACGCAGCATACAAATTTCGTGAAATGTGGATCACATGTCCTGCATGACATGCTAAAACAATATTTCGAGCCGAGAATGTGGACCGACGAAAGGGGGGCCGAAAATTATTCATCTCCGGTTCGATTTCCCAAAATTTCGTAATTCCCGCCAATCAATATTCAAATTTCAACGAGTGGCAAATGGCAAATGCAGCATACAAATTTCGTAAAATTTGGATCACATGTCCTCCATCACATGCTGAACCAATATTTTGTATTGAGAATATGGACCGACGAAAGGGTTGCCCAAAACGATTGACCTCCGGTTCGTATTTCCATCGGCTCGTATTTACCGCCAATAAAGATTCAAATTTCAACGAGTGATAAAAAGCAAACGCAGCATATAAATTTCGTGAAATTTGGATCACATGTCTTACATGACACGCTAAAACATTATTTTGCATCGAGAATATGGTCCGACGAAAGGGGGGCCTAGACTGATTGACCTCCGGTTCGTATTCCCGTCGGCTCGTATTTCCCGCCAATAAAGATTCAAATTTCAACGAGTGATAAAAAACAAACGCAGCATACAAATTTCGTGCAATTTGTATCACGTATCCTTTTTGACATGCTGGAATCTATTTTGGAGAATATGGACCAACAAAATGGGGGCCACAAATGATTTATTTCCGGTTCGATTTCCTGCATTTGCTTATTTCCTGATAATCAACATTAAAATTTCATCAAACGAAACCGATAACACTATTTCGATGGTCCATATTCTCGATGCAAAACAATGTTAAAGTATGTCTTAAAGGACGTCTGATCCAAATTTCACGACATTTGTATGCTGCGTTTTCTTTTTATCTCTCGTTGAAATTTGAATCTTGATTGGCGGGAAATTCGCAATGTCGGAATATCGAACCGGAGATGAATAATTTTCCGCCCCCCTTTCGTCGGTCCATATTCTCGATGCAAAATAAAGGTTCAGCATGTCATGGAGGACATGTGATCCAAATTTTACGAAATTTGCATGTTGCATTTGCCATTTGTCACTCGTTGAAATTTGAATCTTGATTGGCGGGAAATACGAAATGTCGGGAAATGAACCGGAGATGAATAATTTTCGGCACCCCTTTTGTCGGTCCATATTCTCGGTTCGAAATAATGTTTCAGCATATCATGGAGGACACGTGATCCAAATTTCACGAAATTTGTATTATGCTGCGTTTGCCTTTTGCGACTCATTGACATTTAAATAGGTGATGATAGTGAATATGGCCGATGGGAATTCGAACCGGAGGTCAATCAGTTGGGGCCCCCCTTTCGTCGGTCCATATTGTCGATGCATAATATTCGTTCAGCATGTTATGGACGACATGTGATCCAAATTTCACGAAATTTGTATGCTGCGTTTGCTTTTTCCGACTCATTGAAATTTGAATACGTGATGGTATTGAATATTAGCCAATGGGAATGCGAACCGGAGGTCAGTCAGTTGGGGCCCCCCTTTCGTCGGTCCATATTGTCGATGCATAATATTCGTTCAGCATGTTATGGAGGACATGTGGTCCAAATTTCACGAAATTTGTATGCTGCGTTTGTTTTTTCCGACTCATTGAAATTTGAATAGGAGATGGTATTAAATATGAGCCAATGGGAATGCGAACCGGAAGTCAGTCAGTTGGGGCCCCCCTTTCGTCAGTCCATATTGTCGATGCATAATATTCGTTCAGCGTGGTATGGAGGACATGTGATCCAAATTTCAAGAAATTTGTATGCTGCGTTTGCTTTTTCCGACTCATTGAAATTTGAATAGATGATGGTAGTGAATATGGCCGATGGGAATTAGAATCGGAGGTCAGTCAGTTGGGGCCCCCCTTTAGTCGGTCCATATTGTCGATGCATAATATTCGTTCAGCATGTTATGGAGGACATGTGGTCCAAATTTCACGGAATTTGTATGCTGCGTTTGCCATTTGACCCTTGTTGTAATTTGAATCTTGATTGGCGGGAAATGCGAAATATCGGGAAACCGAACCGGAGATGACTAATTTGTGGCCCCCCCTTTCGCCGGTCCATATTCTCGGTTCAAAATAATGTTTCAGCATGTCATGGAGGACACGTGATCCAAATTTCACGAAATTCGTATGCTGCGTTTGCCTTTTGCGACTCATTGAAATTTGAATAGATGATGGTAGTGAATATGGCCGATGGGAATGCGAACCGGAGGTCAGTCAGTTGGGGCCCCCCTTTATCCGGTCCATATTGTCGATGCATAATATTCGTTCAGCATGTTATGGAGGACTTGTGGTCCAAATTTCACGAAATTTGTATGCTGCGTTTGTTTTTTCCGACTCATTGAAATTTGAATAGGAGATGGTATTAAATATGAGCCAATGGGAATGCGAACCGGAGGTCAGTCAGTTGGGGCCCCCCTTTCGTCAGTCCATATTGTCGATGCATAATATTCGTTCAGCGTGGTATGGAGGACATGTGATCCAAATTTCAAGAAATTTGTATGCTGCGTTTGCTTTTTCCGACTCATTGAAATTTGAATAGATGATGGTAGTGAATATGGCCGATGGGAATTAGAATCGGAGGTCAGTCAGTTGGGGCCCCCCTTTAGTCGGTCCATATTGTCGATGCATAATATTCGTTCAGCATGTTATGGAGGACTTGTGGTCCAAATTTCACGAAATTTGTATGCTGCGTTTGTTTTTTCCGACTCATTGAAATTTGAATAGGAGATGGTATTAAATATGAGCCAATGGGAATGCGAACCGGAGGTCAGTCAGTTGGGGCCCCCCTTTCGTCAGTCCATATTGTCGATGCATAATATTCGTTCAGCGTGGTATGGAGGACATGTGATCCAAATTTCAAGAAATTTGTATGCTGCGTTTGCTTTTTCCGACTCATTGAAATTTGAATAGATGATGGTAGTGAATATGGCCGATGGGAATTAGAATCGGAGGTCAGTCAGTTGGGGCCCCCCTTTAGTCGGTCCATATTGTCGATGCATAATATTCGTTCAGCATGTTATGGACGACATGTGATCCAAATTTCACGAAATTTGTATGCTGCGTTTGCTTTTTCCGACTCATTGAAATTTGAATACGTGATGGTATTGAATATTAGCCAATGGGAATGCGAACCGGAGGTCAGTCAGTTGGGGCCCCCCTTTCGTCGGTCCATATTGTCGATGCATAATATTCGTTCAGCATGTTATGGAGGACATGTGGTCCAAATTTCACGGAATTTGTATGCTGCGTTTGCCATTTGACCCTTGTTGTAATTTGAATCTTGATTGGCGGGAAATGCGAAATATCGGGAAACCGAACCGGAGATGACTAATTTGTGGCCCCCCCTTTCGCCGGTCCATATTCTCGGTTCAAAATAATGTTTCAGCATGTCATGGAGGACACGTGATCCAAATTTCACGAAATTCGTATGCTGCGTTTGCCTTTTGCGACTCATTGAAATTTGAATAGATGATGGTAGTGAATATGGCCGATGGGAATGCGAACCGGAGGTCAGTCAGTTGGGGCCCCCCTTTATCCGGTCCATATTGTCGATGCATAATATTCGTTCAGCATGTTATGGAGGACTTGTGGTCCAAATTTCACGAAATTTGTATGCTGCGTTTGTTTTTTCCGACTCATTGAAATTTGAATAGGAGATGGTATTAAATATGAGCCAATGGGAATGCGAACCGGAGGTCAGTCAGTTGGGGCCCCCCTTTCGTCAGTCCATATTGTCGATGCATAATATTCGTTCAGCGTGGTATGGAGGACATGTGATCCAAATTTCAAGAAATTTGTATGCTGCGTTTGCTTTTTCCGACTCATTGAAATTTTGAATAGATGATGGTAGTGAATATGGCCGATGGGAATTAGAATCGGAGGTCAGTCAGTTGGGGCCCCCCTTTAGTCGGTCCATATTGTCGATGCATAATATTCGTTCAGCATGTTATGGAGGACATGTGGTCCAAATTTCACGGAATTTGTATGCTGCGTTTGCCATTTGACCCTTGTTGTAATTTGAATCTTGATTGGCGGGAAATGCGAAATATCGGGAAACCGAACCGGAGATGACTAATTTGTGGCCCCCCCTTTCGCCGGTCCATATTCTCGGTTCAAAATAATGTTTCAGCATGTCATGGAGGACACGTGATCCAAATTTCACGAAATTCGTATGCTGCGTTTGCCTTTTGCGACTCATTGAAATTTGAATAGATGATGGTAGTGAATATGGCCGATGGGAATGCGAACCGGAGGTCAGTCAGTTGGGGCCCCCCTTTATCCGGTCCATATTGTCGATGCATAATATTCGTTCAGCATGTTATGGAGGACTTGTGGTCCAAATTTCACGAAATTTGTATGCTGCGTTTGTTTTTTCCGACTCATTGAAATTTGAATAGGAGATGGTATTAAATATGAGCCAATGGGAATGCGAACCGGAGGTCAGTCAGTTGGGGCCCCCCTTTCGTCAGTCCATATTGTCGATGCATAATATTCGTTCAGCGTGGTATGGAGGACATGTGATCCAAATTTCAAGAAATTTGTATGCTGCGTTTGCTTTTTCCGACTCATTGAAATTTGAATAGATGATGGTAGTGAATATGGCCGATGGGAATTAGAATCGGAGGTCAGTCAGTTGGGGCCCCCCTTTAGTCGGTCCATATTGTCGATGCATAATATTCGTTCAGCATGTTATGGAGGACATGTGGTCCAAATTTCACGGAATTTGTATGCTGCGTTTGCCATTTGACCCTTGTTGTAATTTGAATCTTGATTGGCGGGAAATGCGAAATATCGGGAAACCGAACCGGAGATGACTAATTTGTGGCCCCCCCTTTCGTCGGTCCATATTCTCGGTTCAAAATAATGTTTCAGCATGTTATGGAGGACATGTGGTCCAAATTTCACGAAATTCGTATGCTGCGTTTGCTATTTCCGACTCATTGAAATTTGAATAGGTGATGGTAGTGAATATGGCCGATGGGAATGCGAACCGGAGGTCAGTCAGTTGGGGCCCCCCTTTATCCGGTCCATATTGTCGATGCATAATATTCGTTCAGCATGTTATGGAGGACATGTGGTCCAAATTTCAGGAAATTCGTATGCTGCGTTTGCTATTTCCGACTCATTGAAATTTGAATAGGTGATGGTAGTGAATATGGCCGATGGGAATTTGAACCGGAGGTCAGTCAGTTGGGGCCCCCCCTTTCGTCGGTCCATATTGTCGATGCACAATATTCGTTCAGCATGTTTTGGAGGACATTTTGTCCAAATTTTACGAAATTTGTATGCTGCGTTTGCCATTTGATCCTTGTTGAAATATGAATTTTGATTGGCGGGAAATACGAAATGTGAGGAAATCGAACCGGGGATGACTAACTTTTGGCCCCCCTTTCGTCGGTCCACATTCTCGGTTCGAAATAATGTTTCAGCATGTCATGGAGGACACGTGATCCAAATTTCATGAAATTTGTATGCTGCGTTTGCCTTTTGCGACTCATTGAAATTTGAATAGGTGATGGTAGATAATATGAGTCGATGGGAAAACACAGCGGAAGCCAATCTATCTGGGCCCCCCTTACAGTCACTCACATAGAATTTTTTGGAATTTAGCGAAGATAGTTCCCAGGGGCGCCCAACCCCCCTAGGTACCGTACGAGCTACCCCCCTAATCACGAGGAGTGGCCCCCCCTCCTCAGAAGATTCGAGGTGAATAACCCCCCCCCCCACCCCCCGGAGAATTGGGGATCCGGGGGTCCGCCCCCGGAATTTTTTTGAAAATTTGACCCTCTACAATTCGTTTCGGAGGATATTTAAGTGGGAATTGGGTATTGAGAGCATGATGTGCCCTGACAGAGAAGGGGGATTCGCCAGACCTTTCCCGGAAAAATTTTGGGATTTTTACCTTTTAGAAAACCACTTCGGAGTTTCAAAAGAAATTAATTTCTAACTGTGCACCCATGGACTTTTTTTTGAAAATTTGACCTTTCAGAATTAATTTTTGGGTCTTTTTACGTCCTGATTGGGGAGAGGGGAGGATACACATATCCGGAAGGAAAATGACTGGGGGTGTTGTTAGAGGGGGGAAGAGGCTTTGAGAGGGGTGTAAGTTTGGGATGAGAAATGGAGGGGGGGAGGTATTGATCGGGTCGAGTAAAAAGTTATGGGGGGTGTGGATAGAAAAGATGGACTTGGGGGTTGTACAAAGGGAAGGAGGATTTGGGGGGAGTGTATAGATGGTGGAAAAGGAGATAGAAACTGAGTATTTGTGAAGCTGGTGATTAGAAAACGTTCATCGGTAAGTGAAAATACTGATTTTCTCAACAAAAGGAAAAAAGAATCTTCACCCTCCCCCCCTCCCCCCCTCCCCCCCACCCCAAATTTCGAAGTATACGAGTTGCTCGTATGATTTCTATTGCGTGGGCACCCGTGATAGTGCCAACCAGATTGGTTGATATCATATGATGAGCGATTATCATCGTCCACATATGCACTGTGGGTCCGCTTATTGTTGCTCGATAATTTTGCCGTACATTGTGTGCAAGAAAAGTTCTGAAAAGCCGCAACAAAACTTGATTATTTTGTCCACAGTCGTCCCTCCACGTAAAGCTATTCGAACTGCGGACGGATAAAGAAAGACGGGCTAAAAACTGATACCATTTTTGCACATTCACCCCTTCCCCTCCCACCCTCGTTTTTCAGAATAATTTTCATCGGGGATCCTTAGATTAGACTGCCCAAGATACAGTTCTATTGGAAGAGCCTTGCGATTTTCACAAAATGTTTAAATGTAACCGCACGTTTTATCGTTTATCGTTAAGAACTTTAATAAATTCTATATTTTTAATAAAAGGCACGACTCTCTTATTATCAGTATTATTTGTATAAGGACTCACGCCAAGTCCAAGGAAACACAGCGCTATAATAAAGGTGGCGTGGCGTCCGCGTATATGATAATAACTAGCGCTGCCGGTGTTAATAATTTGAAGCTCAAGAATAAGACAAGCTGAGAACCTGCTGAGAACCCCTTGTGAAGCAGTACAGCCTGCCCAAGAAAATGAGATTCGGAGGTGGAGTTTCTAGGAGGTATCATCCCGCAGGTTTCAAAAATCACGTATTAAACCGGCCCGAACTGGAATCTGCATATCATGGGCTTTGAAATAATACCAAGTTTTTTGGAAAAAAGTTTGGTTTAGTATTTTTAATTAATTTTGAAAAAAATTCATTTTCCCTCTTTTACTTCAATGTATTTCTGAAAATCTCAGCACATACTGTAAACGTGGTTGCGGCATAGCCAGGAGCATCATGCGATTTTTGTCCCACTCTTCCACTTCACTTTCCCCGCCCTAAAATCGGCCTTTGAAGTCTTTGGAGAATAAGTCTCTTGTCTTTGGTGTGTCGCTTTTTCAGGTTATGTTTACTATTTTGTGATTATTTATAATCGTTTAAGAACCCTACTCCTTTATATTGTTTTTTCGGTTGTTGCATTAACTATCATGCAACGGAATCAAATTAATAGGTAGTGTTGGAGTTGTTTGACATCCACGCTTCGATCAATCTTACATTATGTCATCAGAAAGTGAAGATGAGGATTATGTCGCTTTTGGAACCCCGCTGGACCCCATTGATGAAGGTACTTGCTCATCTCTTTCCATTTCAGTCTCCCTTTCTTTCCTTGAAACCCGGCTCCATTATGAATGTCTTTGTTAGGGTTAGACAAGAAGCAAGAAGCGATGAGCTACTGAAATCTACAGAACTCGGTGAGTGGTCGGCTGAATGAGCCCCCTCCCCGTCTCCCCACAAAAAAAATTTTAGGGGAGCGACACCATGTGATAAGTCCTATCTCACAGTTGGACAGTTTGTTTGCCTCTTATTTTTCAACCTTTAATTAAAAGTTGTGTAAAGTTGTGATGAAAATGAGAGGTGTATTCAACCCTTTCCGATCCACTGTCGAGCTGTAGTCGACAAAATCAATTTACGGGTTCCGCTCCATCGTTGAGCTGTGGTTGACAAAATTTTGTAGCTCGAAATTGACACTATCAACGGGACGAAATAGGTGTCTGAGAAGTGGTGCGCTCTGACCGGCTTCTTCTGAACTTACCAGTGAAGCTCTAGTTCACGGAGTTCTAGTGGAGTACAGGAAGGTTCAGCTCGAAAAGTTGTGGAGTGGATAGGGTTAATCTTTTTTTTAACACTCCGTCCGTCAACTTCCTAAGGATTTAAGGTGAATCCTCAGCAACCTGCAGTGACTCACATATCTGCCTGATCTGTGCCACTGTTGTGCGCTCTCTGAAACTGTTACTTTGCTGCGTTTGACTGTCATTTATAGGAGTTAGAGTCTATTTTTTATAGAAATTGTTAAATGCAATAGGATCAAATCATTCTGAACATTTTGACACTGTTTTGAGCTTTTCAAAACCTAATTTTTGGTCCACATTCATCGGCTAGTAATTGTGAGTTTGGGGGTTTTGAACACATTCAACTAAACCCTCGATTTCACAATTTCTTGCTAATAATTTTGACCCAAAAAATTGGTCGTGCAAATCTCAAAATAGTATCAAAATATTACTCTGGATTAATCTTGAACGCAATATTCCAACATTTTCAAAGAATTTACCCTAAGCAGCTTTTGCTTCAGCTTTTGGCAACTTCAAAATTCAACAAAAAACTGGCGGGTGGTCAAAAAAATTTGAAAATATTGGATTTTGCAATCTTTCAACTAGGACTAAAAGTGTGCCAAATTTCAGACAAATCGGAGAGGTGAAGTTTGAAAATTCATTTTTTTTGGTTTGATTTGGCATGGAATGACCCGTGGGCCAAATGCGGCAAACCTATGGTTTCAGAGAGGGTGGGACAGTGGCGCATTTATAGTGGATTTGAATGTTACTTACTGCAGGTGACTGAGGATTCACCTTAATGTTTTATTCACAATTTTTTGAATGTTGCATGGCTGTGAAAATCAAAGTGATTTATGGAAACTGGTCCAAAATTTGAGAAAGAATTAGTTCCTGTTCTCATTCCTCACTCAACTTTTATTTCCTTTTCAGTTCGGTGTCTAAAAAGTTCCACTTTAGTTCCAGACTTTGTTGATCTACTGAAGATTTGATTCTTGTGAGAGGGAGAGAGAGAGAACTGAAAATAATGGGCCAAAGTTCAAAAACTTGTCTTTTTGATGAAAGGAGTTCAAAAAAGAGGAAATTAATGATTGATATGATGTTGCTAGCTCTGTGAAACCATTATAGACTAAAAATGACTATCTTGGAATGTAATGTATTAAGGAGGGCTCTACGGTGGAACTATAATGATTGATTTTGGTTCTAGACTGGCTAATGTAGGTTCTGGTTCAATTTTTTCCGTCCCTATTCTTTTCAGTTCCAGTTACAGCTCCCCCAAAACTGCTGGTTCATTTTGATTATGGTTGCTGTTCCAGTTTGTAACCCTATTGTCAAAGCAAAAGAAGATAAAAATTTAACCTTTTGAACCTTTTTTTGGCTTATGTTTTTTTTATTTCGGACTCTTCTCCCTGGAATTATTTACTTTCCTGGTACCTAGCGAGCCGCCATTTGCACCAGGGGTGTAGCCGGGGGGGGGGGGGGGGGGGGTGTCCAGGGGGTCTGGACCCCTCCCCCCCTTGACACCAAAATATGTCCTAAAAAAAGGTAATATTTTGCGTTTTCAGACAAATTTGACCAAATTAGTATCTTTGGACCCCCCCCCCCCCTTGAAAATTTTCGGACCTCGGACCCCCTCCCCCCCCCCAGAAAAATTCCTGGCTACGCCACTGATTTGCGCTGGTCGGTTAAAAATTCAGAGAAAATGCATGTTAGAAACATTAATAAGAAGCCCAAAGGCCCTGTGTGAGAAAGTATTTTACACTTTTCCCCCTGTCAGCGGTAATTCTCTTTATTATGATTTTCATTTGAAGCTGAAAAGAGTTACATAGATCAATCAGGAAAAATCAATAAAAAAAACTAAATAAAATAAATTATATTCCTCCCAAATTTAGCTATGATATGATTGTTCAAAATAAGTATGCTCAAAAATTTCAAAGTATCGTGAATGGTTTTCTCTTGATTTGTGCGATTAATAATCAAATCACTCTTAATTTGTTATTGGGTTTGCATTTTTCCTTTCATCGTTTTAGATACTGTATCCTCAAAAAAATTCCAGCGTGTTGAAGATCAAATTGCGACAGATCAACAAGGAAGACGGAGATTCCATGGAGCCTTCACTGGTGGATACTCAGCAGGATTTTTCAACACAGTCGGTTCTTCAGAAGGTTGGACTCCATCCAATTTCAAATCATCCAAGAATGAGAAAGCTGCGTACCAAACTAAACGCCCAGAAGATTTCATGGATGATGAGGTAACCTTCACGGAAACCGAGACCCGTGTCTTTTCCCATCTGATGCCCATCAATCCAACGGGAACTGTCCATCGAACTGTTTCTCTCAATTCGGTTGGAGCCTGATTGATTCCATCCGATGCCCATCTATCCAGCGACCTCAGGAGACTGATGGATAGGCCTTCTTTGTTTACATCCGTCTTTACAAATGGCAAATTTCCTAAGTAACCTCTTCCATGTAAATTGTGTAATTGGGAATTAACAGAAACGCTTCGATGGGCAGATGGATCCAATCTGTGCCCAATCTAGATGGGAAATGAAAAGCATCTCCCTTTACTGCATGATTTTTTTCTTTATCAAGCAAAATATGATTTTTAGGTGGGTTTTGACAGACCCACAGTTACAACCAAAAAATTTAAATGTATGGAAATGTTATAGAGAAGGAAATCAGATGGGTTAATCACCCTGGCATAGTAGCTTCCACAATTTTGCAAACACTCATTGTTTGAAAGCGGGCTTAAACTTGTTTTTGATCCAGTTCTATAGTGACTTACTCTTGCCCAATATCGAACTTACTATGCTATTTTTTTACCTCAACTTTGTTCTTTCTGTTTTCGCAGGATACCGGTGAATTTGGGATCGCGCCGAAAGCCTTGAGGGTCAAAGGCACTTTTAGTGATAGCAGTGTCACAAAAAGAAAGTTGCCTCAGTATCACGCTGGACCTATCCCTGGTGAACCAGTTTTATCTGAGATTTTGAAACCTGTTCAGTGAGTCAATGAAGCTTCTTCCTCCTCCGTTTTTGCAGGATAGAAAGTAGAAGAGAGAGAAGCAACAGAAAGAGAGAGAAAGGAAAGTGCGTTATTTAGATGAAAATCGAACCTCAAACTGAACCGCTTATAAATGATGAGCGGAAGTGTAATTTTGAGAAAGATCATGAATGTGTTTGAATTTTGATGCTGACTGAAGTGCACTCGGGGACAGAAAGAGTGTCAGACGACTCCTGGAGGTTGGCTACCCGCAATACTTATTTAAAGAGTTGTCTAATATTCATTTTGTCGCCAACTGTACCTCATGCACTCGCATGTGACTTTGGTGAGCTTTGCCTAGGTATCATAATTCCCCAATTGAAAGTTCTTTATTAGATACTTTATGAGATACTTAGGACTTCTAACACGTATGGCCCCCTCTATCGCTATTGTTTGTTGCACTTGATAGATACCTCTGCTTTACCTCTGCTTTGCTATTACATGTGTTTAAATGGTCAAAGAGAGAGAAAGACAAAATTCCTGGATCCGTCCGTGGAGGTAACTGACCTAGTCAACAATTTCTGTTTATTTTTTCAGGGAAACTATTGGTTTAAAATTATTGAAAAGCATGGGGTGGAAACCAGGACAAGGCATTGGACCGAAAGTAACCAAAGCAGAGAAAACGAAAATGAAAAGACGTCTGAGAAAGTCGGCGGCGGGACAGAAAGTGTATGGATGTGCTTTTCAGCCACCGGCAGATAGTCAGCAATGCTCCAGCGAGTCTAATGATTGCAGTGATGACAATGATGATGATGATGATGAATACAGGAAAGTGTTGCTAGCGCCTCTCGAATATGAGCAATACGCTGTAAAACCCAAGACAAATTTATTTGGAATCGGTTACTCTGGTTTAGATAGGAAACCTATTTTATCCTCAAAACATTACAATCTTTTTGACCAATCATCTGGAGTTAATTTGACTGAAAAGAAGAAGAAAGTCTCCATCCGAGGGCATGTAAGTATTATTCAATACAGGGGCGTGCTGTGGTTTTCAGAGATTGGGGGCAAGAATGAAATCTTGCCCCCCCCCCCCTTCCCGCTTGATACACACTGATTCTACCGCTTTCGGTGTTTCATTTTGAAATTTGATAACCCTTTTTTTTTTTTGTTGTTGTCGTTGTTCACCCTGATTTTGAAGCCCGGGGCAAAGGTACCCACATGCCCCCCACCCCCCCCCCCCCCCCCCCCCCACCCCACCCTACAACACGTCCTTGATTCGATATTCCATTCAATTCAGTGGGGCTGTTGCAAACTTTTGCTGCAAGCGATTTAAGGATCTATTCAGATGTAAAATCCTGCAAAAATAACAATCATAGCCCTACAAACTCAGGAAATCCACTCCTATTCTCATAAAATGCTTACGAATGAGCAAGCGTAATGACAGCGTTGGGCTCTAATAGTGGGAGACTCCCATCTAATAATACTGGAACTCCATCAAGAAGTGACCAATAAGAGGCAACAACGGTGTCACCAGGTGTCACGGGACCATTAATCGGATGTGGATCACGCCTCTGGTGGCTAGTAACTCCGTGAATCTTCCTTGTCAGCATAGAGAGAGTGACTAAATTAAGATAGGAATCTCCCATTATAGTGCCCAACGCTGCCTTTACGCTTGCGCATTTCGAAGCATTTTATGAGCTTATGAGTGGATTTGGTGAGTTTTTAGTGCCACCATTGGTTTTTTTGCAGGTTTTTACATCTTTTAGAGGAAAGCTATAATATTTTGATGATATGAGGTGGTTCCATTTCAAGCAAATTCAGGAACACTCCTTCGAATTCAACATTATTACCATCTTGTTTCAATAATATTATTTCTCAACTTTAGTTTTATTTTTACTTCAGGCGTTTGGAGTTGGTGCATTCGAAAACGATGATGAAGACATTTATGCTCAAGAAGATCTCTCTCAGTACGACTTTAGTCTGCCATGCCCAACTGGGACAAAAAATATAAAACCGCAGTCATCGTTATCTTTAACTTACGAAAGTGAAATCATTGACGGATTTATGGAAGCTACTAAGTTTATATTAAAGAAAAAGTTTTTCCCCCCACCTACGCTTCCTCCAGGTGAGTCTTCTTTTTTTCCTTTTAATCACATTGGCAGATATAGGGGGAGGGGGGCATTTGGCAAAAAAAAGGGGGAAAAGAGGAGAAAGGAAAGGGGTGTCTACGGGGGCAAGAATCCCAAGTTAGCCCCTTCGTTCCCGAGGGCTGGATCCGCCAATGGTTAACCAATGTCGGTCTGTGCGATTTGGCAGCGGTGCAATTTTTCTATTTAAATTTAGGTAAAACAATCAATTCTTGAGGTAGCTTACAGCATCTTGGAAAATCAATTATTTTACATGAAAAAACCACTGTTACCAAATAGACTGTTTTAGTAGAGCGATCGTATCGACTGCCGTCCGAGGGCCTCTGGTTCCAAACAAACTCTGATTCAATGCATTTTCCCCATAAGCGGATTTTTGATTGGAAATTTAGACTATCAAATCAAACAGTTATTGCGAACTCTTTGCGATTATGAATTCTACGTCCTCGTAAATGCTTAACTATGCCTGGTTCCACCGCTAAAATTGCCAAAATCAACAAGATATTACAGATTAAACGATGTTTTTGGAGGTTGGAATCACCCTAATGTTATTGTTGTTGTTGTAGAATTGGCGGGATGTCGGGCGATTCTAACCTACAAATGCAACATTTAATCTGTAATATCTTATTGATTTCGGCAGTTTTAGTCAAGGAATGAGGCATAATTAAGCATTTTCGAGAACGTAGAATTCATAATTGCAAAAAGGTTGCATTAATTGTTTGATTTAATACCCTAAATTTCCGATGAAAAGTTCGCCTATGGGGAAATTACATTGAACCAGAGTTTGTTTGGAACCAGAGGTCCTCAAACGGCAATCGATATGATGTATCGCTCTAATAAAACAGTCTATTGCACGATTGTCACGTTTTCAACCCATGCTTATAGAACTTCTTTCTTCCTAAAACTTCTTGAAATTCAGAGATGTTCTTTTTTTTTTCTTTTCTGTGGAACTCTTTTATGAAGTAGTGAGCTAAAGTGTCAAAAACGATTTGATCTAAAACAAGCGAGTTCAAGACAATTGCTACCAAGCACTGGTACGCCTGGTGGGTGATTTCCGCGGTCTTTTTGAATTATCAAATGACAAATTCCCTCTTTTTGTCTTTCTCTCGTCTTTGCTTTTGACATTTAGTTATTGAAGCGTATTTATAATACCTACTACTAAGCACTTGATTTACATCTAAGCTCACCTGAAAACCTAACCTACTCTTACGGGAGTATTGGAGGGGACAGAACCAAATAGACAAGTGACCCAAGTTTTTTGCTGGAAATTGAGGTTCAGTGGGGTTAGCGAAAAGTTGTGAGACGGCTCAGAGATGATTCATACCAACCTCAGTTTTCATCTGCCCATACCTTCACTTACTAGCGCTTTATAGCAATCA
This sequence comes from Trialeurodes vaporariorum, assembly GCA_011764245.1. Classification (NCBI taxonomy): domain Eukaryota; kingdom Metazoa; phylum Arthropoda; class Insecta; order Hemiptera; family Aleyrodidae; genus Trialeurodes; species Trialeurodes vaporariorum. The sequence continues at coordinate 37,636,528 of VMOF01000320.1, read as the reverse complement.
TTGTCTTGTGAACTTGCTCGCTTTGAATCGGATCATTTTCGCCTTGGTATAAACACCGTTATGAAGGAGCAAACTGTAATTTTTCTTTTTTAAATCAAAGTATTTGATATTGAATCCAGACTGAGAAGTAAACATTTTAGTTATCAATAATGTGCAAGCAAACTTGTGTTCTACGCAAGAGTTCCATCAAATTAGACTTTAAGGTTGCAAAAAATATCAAACTAGTTTATTTTTGGGGTATTTTCTCGTCCACTTTCTTCATTGTGAGATACCTTGGTGGGTACCTCCATTCCTTCATATTCCCTTTTTGTATTCTTGAAACGAATTTTATTTACGGTGTCGGGTGAAGCTTTTCACCCAAGTTGTGCATTTTATTAACTCACTCGAACTGTTTGTTCGACAATGATGGATGACACCGATGCTGTACCCAAACTTCGGAATTTGCACCCGTTTCACAAGGTGGGGGCAAAACAAGTAACTCAACGGTGAGAAACAACAATAAATAATGCTCCTGATTGGCTAAAAGTGGTTTTGTTGACTTTGATGTTCAGTATCCGCCATCAAGTTCTGAACCTTGAATCTTCGCCCGAACCTCTAAATTAAACTCGCTTTCAGTCCAATCGTTTCAGACACATGGCACAAACAACACATGGTTTGGGCGACTGGACTTTACTACTTTTAATAGTACTACTACTACATATTTTGCATAATCTTAAGGTAACCTATTGGTAGAGCTTGGAAAAAATTCTTTACGAAAGAAAGTGTCGATTTTCAAGTTGTTTTGCTTTAATGGGGCTGTCGCATACTTTAAATGCAGGCAATTTAAGGGTCGATTTATAAGTAAAAACCTCCAGAAATAACAATGGTAGCATAATAAACTTACGAAATCCACTCTTAAACTCATATAATTATTTTAAGTACAGGAAGGTAATGGTGGTGTTGAGCATTGATAATGAGAGATTCTCATCTTAATTTTGTCACTTTTTCTATGCTGAGAAGGAAAATTTACGGAATAACTAACTATTAGAGGAGTGTTTAACAGCCAATTAATGGTACCGTGACACCTGGTGACACCGTTGCCAAAGGAAAGTTGTCGCTTATTGACCACTTCTTGATGAAGTGATAGTATCATTAGATGAGAATCTCCCATTATTAGTCCCCAATACCGCTATTACGATTGTGTGTTTGGAAGCGTTTTATGAGTGCAAGAGTGGATTTCACAAGTATTCAGGTCTAACATTTTCAGTTTTTGAGATTTTTATATCTGAATTGACCCTTAAATCACCTGTAGTCAAAGTGTGCAACAGTCCCATAGTTGGTTGCTATCAATGAATGAAAATAATCATCAATTTCCTTTCTTTAATCCTCCATCAGGATGGCAGCCATCTGGGATCAGATCTGTGAAGGTTTCCAAACCGGTTGAAAGTAAACCCGTTGTGACAAGTAAAGATCGAGCAGCGCTATTAGGTGAAGTCAGTCGATGGAACTCAGTGGATGAAGGAAAGAAAGATAATGCAAATTCAAAGTCAGAGGCCACTGACCCAATCGAAAAGCCTCAGCTGGTTGAAGAAGGACCCAGCTCTTTCAAACCATTTGCAAGCGATCTAAGCAAACAGAATCGCTACGAACAGTATCAGTTATTTGTCAAATTAGGAGAAAAAGGTAAGTGTCCCTCCATTTTTTTTCTTTTAGGGAGGTAGTCAGATGTAAGCTTTCCTGAAATGAATGGAATGAACAATTTCAGAAGTTGAAGCACCTCACGTTCGGAAAAAAAAATTCAAGGAAATTTTACATTGAACGTTTTGGAAGCTAAAGCACTTTAGGTCATACCCTCTTCCTTAAAGCAGGGAAACAACTTTAGTTTTCTGTTCAATAGAGAGTCTGTCTAAACTCACAATAGAACAGCTATTGGGTCTGTTGCAAACTTTTGCTACAGGAATATGGAGTGTTGATTCTGATGTGAAATCTTGTGAAAATTCCATTGGCGGCATCAAAAAATCATAAAATACAATAATGAACTCACAAGAGGCATTTAACTGAAATCCAAGATGGCAGTAAAAGAGGGAGTCAACCTGTATGCATGCACCATGAACAGCAAAGCTGGCCGACACTTTTCACTCAAGAATATGTATGTCGAAAGCAAATAGCAATTCTAAGCAATTAGCAATTTGCCTAGGCAATGAGCAAGCTGTTTATTTATGATCAGAAAAAATTTAGATCAAGTGTAATGGTGACTTACAAAAAAATTATATTGAGGTTTGATTTAGCTCATTCTAAAGCTAATAAGCTAACGAGCGTATTGATATTCACAGATTTACTTTTCCTCAACTGATCCTCTTTCTATGAACTCTTGAAGGAGTTAAGTACAGGTGTTTAAAGACACTTCATCTAAAACACAGTAGGTAAAGAACTAATCAAAGAAGTAAACCTAATCTGATAAAATCACCATTTTTGGCAGCTTACTAGCTTTAGGTTGAGCTAAATCAAATCTTGGTATAATGGGGTAGTTGCAAGGGTCTGAAATGTTGTGTTTTTTATAGAGAAAATGATAGTACTTGTTGAGCTGAGAACAATGGTACCTTTGGTTTTTTCGTAAGTGTCCCGGTTTTGGAGATACACACGTTCAAAGTTGAAGAAAACCGTGGGCGTAGTGACGTCAATACACGGAATCCCCATTTAAAACAATGTATTTTGGGCCAAAATCTCATCTCCGGAACAATGGGACTTAACTAGAAACCAAAGGCATTTTTGTTCTCAGCTCATCAAGGACTTTCATTTTCCATATGAAAAACGCTACATTTCAGACCCTTGCAACTGCCCCATAATTGCCTTGATTGCTTGAGCTCGTTTTAGAAGTGTAAAGCGCACCAAAACCATAATCTTTGGCGCTTTTTCAACTTTTATTCCTTCAAATCAATACCGAATTTTCCCCTGACTTTATTCTTTTGTGTTTAAAGTGTTCCTCATTGAAAAGTGAACACTCAATTTTATTTTCATCGAGTAATATTAGAAATAATGTTGATGAATTCCAAAGATTATCGGTCTAGGTGCGCCTACACTTCTGAAACTACCTCTATGTGCCTTCGACATATTCACCAACATCACAACGCAAACAAACATGTAACCTCTGTTGAACTGTTGCTGTGAGGTCGTTGGCGTCGGCCATCTTTGATGCTCACAGTCCCTGTATGCAGGTTGATAGAAGATATTCCACCACTAACCCTTTCAATACGAAGCACGAGTAGTTTGTTTTCGTAGCTCGATCTCTCATATTGACAGTGTAATCTACTAAAAAATGATTAATATTTGCAAAATAATGTTTCATCATGCACCTTCAATTGCCAAGATAGGCAAAATGAACACTGCTGAGTAGGAATAGTTACCTACCCACTAAATTTGAGGAATTTATTGCCTTGATTGCTATTGATAACCTTAACCTGTTAGTGAAATGGTTAACTCAAATCAGTCGAAAAATGGATTTTTAGCCATTTTTCATCTAATATGCCTCTACTCAAGAATTAATCAATAAATTAAATTTTTAAAATTTCTAAATGAATTTTTAATAAATTTTTAATAAATTTTTTATTTATTGTTCAAGTCGTCGCTGGTTCATTTTTTTTTTTTGCTGAAAAGAGAGTTGAGAGGAGATGAAAAGGAAAAGATTCCTCCGCAGTTTTTGCGGTGATACCGAGCAGAGTTGCCAGCGTTATACCCCCTTTTTTTTTTTTTTTTTTTTTTTTTTAATTTTAAAAAAAAAAGAGAAAAAAAAAAAAAAAAAAAAAAAAAAAAAAAATATTACACAAGAAATGAAGCAAAATAGAGAAAAATAGAGAGTTGAGAAATATTTCGTTTGAGAGAGAAAAAAAAAAAAAAAAAAAAAAAAAACTAAATATATTTAGAGCACTTTACCTCCTTGAGTGCTCTAGGTATTTCCTTCCCAAACTTGAGAGTCCCTGGCAGGTCGCCGTTACTCTCCTCTTTCCTATCCTTTGTTTTGAGAATACTTTGATTGTCTTTCCTACCCCTTCTTTTTTTATGCAGTCCAGTCGTTCGCTGTGAAATATCAGCATAACGAGCCACGTGTTTGGGCGGCTGGACTTTACTACTACTACTACTACTACTTTTTTTTTTTCACATTTCTTAAGTATTAATCATCTTTGATTATTTCCAGACTCATTCATTCGTTGATTTCATTTGTAATTTTAGATCGGCTAAACTCAATTCAGCCATCATCGCTAACAGAATGGGAGAAAGAGCACGAGAGACTCGAATTCGAAGGAGCATTCCGTTTGTATAAGCCTTTGTCTGGGGACATTGCTGATCGTTTTACCACTGCTCAGCAAGCAGATGATGCTCTGAATCCTTTAATTCCTGTGGCAAGAACGGTGGATCCAACTATGAAGCAAATAGAAGATGCTGCGAAGATGAAAATGTATGGTCGTTTAACTCGACAGATAACATCCTGGCATCCGGACTCATTAGTTTACAAACGCTTCAACATTGCCGAAACGAGTGAAAAGTAATTCAGCATTTATTTATTTATTTAAAACTGTCCCCGGAAATTGTTGATAGTGAATCATAGAGAGTAGAGCTACATAGATACAAAGAGAGTTAAGGGAGAAGAACTGAAGGAAGAGTTGCACAGTTGCATAGAGAGAATATTATATATTATATGGAGAGAGAAAAAAAAATTTAGTTACACAAATGGATAGAGAAACAAAGCAGAAACAGATAGTGGAGCAATATTTTACATGAGAAAAGAGAGAGAAAAAATATATTTAGAGCACTTTAACTCCTTGAGTGCTCTAAGTACTTCCTTCCCAATTTGAGAGTCCCTGGCAGGTCGCCGTTGCTCTCCTCTTTCCCATCCTTTGTTTTGAGAGTACTTTGATTGTCTTTCCTACCCCTTCTTTTTTTATGCAGTCCAGTCGTTTGCTGTGAAATATCAGCATAACGAACCACGAGTTTGGGCGGCTGGACTTTACTACTACTACTACTACTACTTATTTAAAACTGTCTCCAGGCAGTGGCATTGTGTCCAGTGTGGTAGCGCTGTATTTTTTCAATTTAAATGCATGCAAAGGTCAATCTATTGGAGGTTCTCACTGCACTCTCTAGAATCGATATTTTGCATGCATATAGATGGACAGAATGCAGTGTTTCCAGTTTACATGTGACGTCAGTGTCTCCTAGGCTATGGGCTGTGAGGCCCCATTACAGTAAAATATTAGAAAAACTACAGACAAAAATTAAGGGGAGTCGGATGTGAAAATTAAGCGATTTTGATGAATTTTTGTTTTTCAAGGATTATTTTTCTTTGTAGTTTCAGCTTGATTTTGAGACTAATTTTTTTAAATTTTGGTGATTAGCCCCAATGTTATGCCCATTTCATTATTCACAACTTTTTTGCAATTACACGGGTTTCAATGGAATATTCATCCCGTACCTTTTTTTATAAGCCTTTTTTTTACAAGAATTAGGGTTTTGTCATTTTTTGACACTTGTGTACCTTTTTCTCAGAATCTACCGGACCGATTTTCAAAAACTTGGGCTTGTCAGAATCATCTTATTTTTTTACACAAATAGACGGAAGGGTTTCCCAACATTTTGTGAGTTTTTCCCACTGTGTCCTCTCAAAGTCAAATTTTTTGACGTTTTTTGGTACAAAATTTCAAAATTCTGTCGAAACTTGAATTTTTGAAGTTTTGAAAAACGCTCGCGTCTATGTGTGTACAACAATAAGACCTTTTAGATGAGCCCAAGTTTTTGACAATCGGCCAAAAGGATCCTGAGAAAAAGGTACAGAAACATCACTATATTTTACATTGTTTAGATAGGCACATCCGACTCCCCTTAAGAAGATAACTGCTGACAGAAGTAAATTAATTATTTAGATAAATTGAAGAGACATGAGCATGATCAGTAGCGTAATCTTAGGGGGGCATGGCCTTTTTTCCCCTCCAATATTTGATATGGGGGGGAAGTATCGTTTTCCCCTACCCTCTCAATAATTTGATGATAATGAGGAGAGAAAGAGAGGGCGATAGAAAAGAAAAGAAAAACAATGAAATGGGGGAAAAGGCAGGAAAATAGGTAGACAAAAATAAACAAAGAGAGGAATATTTACAGGAATCGAGAAGGAAAGAAATGGCCGAAAGTACTTAGCTCTAATTTATCTTTTAATTGCGCCTTTAGCTCTAAGTCTGAAATAAAAAATTCCTAGTTTATGAATGAAATGAAGAAAATATATGTACATTGATTCCAACAACTTATGTCGGTAATAGTGTTATTTTTGATAGATGAAATTGCTCATAATACGGTCTGAGAGAACCTGAATTTTAACATTTTTCCGGGGGAGGATCTCCGAACACCCCTCCCACTGGGGGTGTCCCACAGACCCCTTATAATGCATCTACTCAGAATTAATGATTAATATATACTCAAATCCCAAATTTACATTACTGAGCATGATGTAGAAAAGACTAGGTAGTATGCAGCAAAAATAGTTTTAACCAAGGAACCTAATCAGAAAAACATACTTCTGTAATCAGCTTAAACTGAGCCTAGGCAATACTGAGATGCTCCCATTATTTTTCGTTGATTTTGATGTTACTTTTGCTGCTTTCGATGTTATTTTTATGCACTTTTTGCATTTAGGAGTAGCGTAAAGCGTTGTCGTATAATTTTCCAAGCAATTTGTGTATTTTTCAAGTTGCTTTCAGAATAATTAAGTCAATAAAGGCTGTAATTATAGGCTGTTTATTTATTAACTTTGAGTTTCTGTCTGCTTAAACACTTTCATGCACTAACCAATGTTTGTATTTTTTTTTTATTTCAGAGGAAGTCTAGAGTCTGCTTTAGAGAAGAAAAAGAACCGGCCAAAATTTTCACTGTTCAATTTCACTGATATTCCACCATCCTGTTCTAGTCATTTTAATGTTTCTATTGAAAAAAGTAGTGGAAACATCTATTCAAGTTCTAGTATTCCTGTAAATGAAAATGAGAGTAAGGAGACTGATTCTTCAAGTTATGCAGGATCTAAGATTGATTCAGTCCTTCCTGAAAATCAGGTTAGTATCAATGAAATCCTGAAATTTTTAGTGACATTTGTCATGTTTTTACCGATTTAAAACTACAAAGGATGTCCCAAAAGTACGGGGAACTGATGCTGTAACTTCAAAGTTATACAAGCCAGCGATCTGAGCTTGGTCTTGTTTGAAAAGTTGGCTCATTTGTTTTCATTTAACCCTTTCATACCTGGAGTCCATTCCAGTGGACATTTGAATAACATTGAATCTTATGGAAAACATAAAAATACAATGTGCGCATCAATTTAGATGAGGAAACAGCGATGAGATTAACAATGTTGATCAAAAATCCGTTCCTGAGATAAAAGATTTTCAGGTTTGAAAGGGTTAAGTAGTACAGTAAAAGGGCGTATGAAGAGATTTATATTGAGAAAAATGCAATTGAAAGTTAAAGGCCTTATATTTTTGAAAGTATTCAACATTTTTCAAAAAACTAAAAATAGTTTTAAAGAACAAGTTTTCAACGACATTTGTACAAAATTTGAGAGACTCATTAGGGCTGTAAAAGACGGATTGTTTTATGGAACAATTGATTTGCCCTTTCACCAAAATATGAATTTTTCTAACATTTCTATAATAAAAAATCTGTATTTTTGAAGGGTAAGGTAGGGTAAAAAAAACAAAAAATTCACTCAAATTCATTGTCCTTCTATATTTTACCATGAAAATAGTAAAAATTGAAAAAAAAAAATCCCTCTGTGGTCTACATTTAAAAACTTTAAAAAAAAAAAAAAAAAAGACTATAAACAAGAAAACTTGAAGTATTCCCGATCATCAAAACACTACGCCTCAGTAGGACTCGGTTAATATTTACAACATGTTTAAGTTTTGACCATATTTTTGTTTCAGAGTGCACTTGAACTGAGCATTGAAGAGAGGTTAAAAGTGTTCCGCGATATATTTCTAGACTCCAGTGACGAAGAAGATACCGAGGAAGTCTCTAGTGGAGTCAAAAAGTTTGATTCCAAGAATCCCCTAGACAAAGACAGCGACTCTAGCATTAAGGAGGATGTATCGCATACCAATAACATTCGCAATACTGCTCCTGCGAAAGGGATTTTTGCAAATTTAGACCTTGACAGATTGGCAATGCCAGTCCAAATTGAGTCAGACTCTGTGGATGATGATTCAAGTTCCAGCAAGTCCTCAGTTAATGAGGAGGAGGATAAAATAGCTTTCTATGGACCTCAACTTCCCTCCCGGAGCACGTCGGTTAGTTCAGACTCGAGAGCTAAAATTAGCGTGAAAACTTTAATTGAGAAAACCCCAGTTAAAAAAGATAAGGGTAAATGGATAGAAGAAAAAGCGAAGGGGCGGAAACATAAAAAACACAAGAAAGAACATAAAAAACACAAATCAAAACATAAAAAGAAGAAGCATAAAAAGTGATTTGTTTTATCCTGAATTTTAACCGTTAATAATGTGATACTTGAATAAATTTAATTAATTAATTAATTTTTTGTGTCAAAAATAATTAAATATGAAATTGTTGAATTGTTTAATTGTATATTTAAATTGTTCCTCCTTATATTTTTCTCATGTATTGAGCTTCCTCTCTCCAAAGATTACTACAGCTTGTTTCAGGAGTGTTGGCACACCTAGATCATAATCTTTAGCGAATTTTCAATTTTCATTCTTTCAAATGAAAACAAAAACCTCCAACTTTAAAATTTTGATTTTAAGGCGTTCGTTCCTCACTGAAAATGGAACACTCAAGTTCTGTTTCATTAATTTTCATTTTGTTACGTGAGAAATAATGTTGAAAAATTTCAAAGATTATCGGTCCAGGTGCGTCTACACTTCTGAAACAACCTCTACAGCGTTATGGCTGGTTGATTCCTATGTGTGATTACTTGAAAAAAACGTTGAAAACATCAAAGATTTCCAATATCCGCTCAAAAAGTCAATAAATGCGTTTAACAAAATTACTAGATGGTGGTCGAATGAGTAGGCAATAGTGGAGGAGTCGCATCTGAGAAAAGTGATTTTTTTTTTTTCATAGATAAAGCTGCAATTAAACTTAATTAACTCCCTCATTGTGGTCTGCCAGCTTGTAATTTTGTTAGACGCATTTTTTTAGTTTTTAATTAGATTTTGAATTTTGCTGATGTTCTGAAGGTTATTTTCAAGTGAGTTTACTGAGGAATTGACCTTGCAAAAGCTGTAACAAAAGTTTGCAACAGACCCATTGCCTTCGTTTGATGTGGCTGTCACGTCATACTAGCAGAGTCATTAGTCCTGCGTTGAAGATTCGACACAATTTATGCTACACGAAGCCCAAACCTCGGTCTTGAAGGAACAAAAGGAAAGAAAGATAAGAGAGCATTAATTTTAAGTGTAGTGCAGGTTGCGTCGAATCATCAACGCAGGCTTTGCTTGTAAGCTCATTGGGCTTGGATTGGATAGATAAGGTTGTCACCTCAATTAGCAGCAGATTCATGGGTGTGTTACTGTAGGAATTTTATTTGTTACCTAAAATCAATTGACCTTTTTTTTTTTTTTTTTTTTTTAGAAAAATAATCATTCTGGAGGGTGGTTACAAACCAATGAATTAAACCAAAGGAGTTGATGATCGAGTACGTAATTTCCTTATGGGTGATGTTCTATGATAGCCGGCTCATTACAAGAGCTAGAGCTCTGAACTCAATGAAGACTTGCCTCGGACTCGTCAAAGCAAACTAATCAAGTCGAGAGCTAGTTCTCTTCTTTTTCTGAAAAGTTCTCGCCATTAGAATACCTATTTCAAATTCCAACTTTTTGAATAGAAATAATGATTTCTTGAAAATGAGTCCCAATTGAATTTGACCTTCCAGACCCCCAAAAAAAGTCTTCGTCAAAAATCTCACTCCTAAAAATCATAAGTGGCGGTAGCCGCCAGGTCTAGTCCAAAACCCCTCATATTCTTTATACAAAATCAGTCTCCTAAAAAAAATTGTCATCCAAAATCAGACCCCCTCCCCTGAGAAAAAAAAATCCCCTCTTCCAAAATGGTGAGGATTAGCGCAAACTGCAAAATCTCAACACGTTAAAAAGTTAGACAGGGAGACGGTCACTTCTGTTACACCCTGTATAATCTTAGATGTTGGTATTTTCATTGTTTGAAAGGGTCAGCCTTTAGAGGAAAATTTTTTGAAATCCTGCGTGCGTGGAATTTTTTTTTTTTTTTTTTACAGATCTGTAAAACAGAGAATATTTTTAGCACTGTATTGCTCAAAACTGATGGTCCGCTTAAGAAACACCATAATTTTACTTAATGAAAATAACGGCTGTTTTCCAATCATACCTCGTCCTCGTAGAATCCACACAGACAGAAAGTAATCTTTGGACAGAGCCTTCAAATTCAAAACAGGAGTTTAACTAAACTAGCCACTGGCGCCGTGGTGAATTTTCGAGATAACTATTCGCACGTGAGGAAGATGGTGTTGCATATACAGTGGTTTGAAGGCATTGCGTCCGATCAAACTCAGTAAGCTCTAAAAGTGCCTTCAAAATACCGTTTATGCAACATCATCTCCCTCCCGTACGAATAGTTATCTCAAAAAGTCACCACGGCACCAGTGGCTGGTTTAGCATAAACGCAATTTTGAAGGCACTTTTTGTTCCAGCACAAATTGACCGGCACAAATTTTGAACTTTGGATGCAACCGAAAAATTTCTTGCACACAATAGACTGTTTTAGTAGAGCGATATATCGTATCGATTGCCGTCCGAGGGCCTCTGGTTCCAAACAAACTCTGGTTCAATGTAATTTCCCCATAAGCGAACTTTTGAACGGAAATTTAGGGTATTAAATCAAACAATTAATGCGACCTTTTTGCGATTATGAATTCTACGTCCTCGAAAATGCTTAATTTTGCCTGGTTCCACCCGTAAAACTGCCGGAATCAACGAGATATTACAGATCAATTGATGCGTTTGGAGGTTGGAATCACCCAAATGTTATTGTTGTTGTTGTGGAATTGGCGGGATTTCGGGCGATTCTAACCTACAAATGCAACATTTAATCTGTAATATCTTATTGATTCCGGCAGTTTTAGTCAAGGAACCAGGCATAATTAAGCATTTTCGAGGACGTAGAATTCATAATCGCAACAAGGTCGCATTAATTGTTTGATTTAATACCCTAAATTTCCGTTTAAAAGTTCGCTTATGGGGAAATTACATTGAACCAGAGTTTGTTTGGAACCAGAGGCCCTCGGACGGCAATCGATACGATATATCGCTCTACTAAAACAGTCTATAGGGAACGAGGTAAATCAAAAAGGTCCTTCATGGACTCACCTCACGTGAAATGTATTATTCTGTGGTGAAATGATGTGTACTTACTTTACATTCTTTACATACGTTCATTCATCGATGCTCGAACTTGTTGTGGCATTACTGTAATCTTTGGAACTCGTGTCAATGAGCGCCATTCCTCTATATTCAGTAACTCTGTAAATGAGTAAACAGAAAAATCTTCCGAATATCTCCGCCATGTAAAGAAAAAAAAGTGAAGTGGTTTATTTGCTGCCAAGTGAAACTCTGAAGTTCTCTGATAAGCATTAATCTCGATTTTACGCCGGCTTTTTCTTCATTCGCATCAAGTGTAACTCCATTTATGCAGCTGTTCATCGCTGATAAAATTAAGTCGCTTTAAAATGAAGTCTACCCCTTGACAGCTTTGAGTTTAGTAATGTAACCTACTTTATCTCCTCGTGAAGGTAAACACATCTTTCTTTTAATGGTCATGATCGTGAGGGATTGTTGCTTATTCTATCCTGCCCCACGAAACCTTAATTGATTCCTCCCTCATCAAGTCTACCATTCACAATGGAAGTGGATCAAACAAAGGAAGAATTGAGGCAAGAAATTGGCCGTCTTCAGAGGGAACTCGATGAAGCTGTCAGTGAGAAAATCCAGTCTGCAAAGTATGGATTAGGTTTACTTGAAGAAAAGCAGCACCTTTTGTTGAAATGTGAAGAACTAGAAACATCTTATGAGAATGCCAGACACGATTTGGACATTACGCAGCAGGTTAGTTATCTTGTTGTCTTTAACAGACGCATCTGTAATTGCCTCTACTGCTGTTTCTTACTATGAGTGATGGTTCATTGACAAAATTTATCCCAATACCAGGTGTAGGTAATTATAGAATAGATTGCAGATGGTGGTTTGATTTGAGTTTCGGCAATCAGAGCATTCGAGCGACAGCTCTCAAGGTATATCAAGATTTTACTTTGTCTTTATAATATAGTCCAGGGTATAATGAGAGCAGTATCACCAGATTTTACGGATGCTGTCGAGCTGGAACACTAAGGGCTGCATGAGAGTTTGAAACTGCATTTACGGATGCAGGAAACTGCAAATTGACCCTATTAAATTTAAGTGTGAAATCCCAAAATATGAAAGCCCTATCTCCACTGGCAAACATTTGCGCAGATTGGAGAATGTTCAAATGAAGGACTCATATTTACATGGACGCTGTAGTTCTGACATGTAGTGGCGCCTGCTTCCGAAATACATCAAAATGAATCTGTGAATAGTTGGTTGGCAACAAGTCCAACTTCTTCATTAGAGCTTATGTACTTTGAGTTTAGAATTCTGATAATTAGAGGTGCCTGCTTCTGAGGTGTAGCAGAACGCATCGGCTAGCGATTGGTTAGCGGCGAGTTGAAACTCTGTGGTAACCAACCTCTGACTGATGCATTTTGACGCATTTCAGAAGGAGCCACTGCTACTCGTCAGGACTCGATACTCAAAATACATGAGCTCTACTAACTCCTGATTTGCTTTCGATCATGCTATCATTTTTAGAGGTTAAGGCCACACCTTGTGGTTGTAAACAACTATTCTCGTTTAGTGGTCTTGACCTTGAATGTTTTAACATATGTTAATAGGATTCCAAGGCGGATTAGTGTGAACTGTGGACATTACGTTGGGCTCCTCAGAAAGTCTACAGTTTTTGGCTAAAATTGATACATTTACGCACGAAGCATAAGTTTAAGGAACGTCGGCATCTTCAAGTATATACAGGGGCGGAGTGGCAGGCCGGACTACCGGAACTTTTCCCGGTGGGCCGGTTGGTTAAAAGAGCTGGACGACTTGAAAAAAAAAAAATTAAACCTGCAGCTGTCGAGCCAAAACTTAACAACATTGGCCACTGAAGGCCGACTAAAATCTGAGCACAGAGTACTACTATTTCACAACTTAATATTTTCAGCGCTTTTTGTGAAAATTCAATTAGTCGCGGCCGTTTTCGCTCGAAAATTGGGCCGCATCGTAAGCAATTAGGCCAGAGCCTCAAAGTATGTAGGTAAAAGTGCACCTGTTTTACGGCCTTGCGTTTGGGGGCATCGGGGCCCCAACCTTTAGGGCCGAGCAAAGAGTTAGCTAGTTGATTTTTCTCAAAAAATCGCTGAAAATGTTCATTTGTGAACGAAAATTACTCTGTGGTCCATACTCACCGCTCAGTTTGCTCTGATCAACTAAGCATAGGCCACAGAGTATTTCTCCAGAAAGAGGCATTATTCAACTAAAAAAGCGTTGGCTTTAACATTGAAATAACCTTAAATTGCATCCTAAGGACTCTAAATTGTCAAAAAAAATTCGGGGGATGGGCCCCCGACGTCCCCTTAGGTGGGGGGTGTCCTCCTCACACCCCCATTGGTGAAACAAGTTGAGGGCCAGTCCAACCGAAATTTTCCCGGTAACTTTTCTGACCCCAGTCCGCCCCTGCTGAACATACGGCAGGAAGATAGCTTGAAAGTTTCAAGCTGAAATTCTATAAAATAAAGCTGGGATTAAGAAAATTTGAAAACTTCCGTGTGCCTCAATTGGTGCAAGTGAGGCAGATAGGCGTAGTATCACTCGCACTCACTAAGCTGGCTTAACGTACAGAAAATTCAGCTGAGAAGCATCAAACATTGCCATTAGACTCCTATCAAAGTTTAGAAAAAGAAGATAGGAATGCTGAAATTAAGTAGAAAATACAGTTCCTTGAACTCTACATTCAATTCATATCAGGTTTCGTTGATTGAAATTCAATCCGGATTCAAACCTCTCTGCTATACATAGCCTATGAAAGTTTTCATTCGATTGACTTTCTATGTTTGTTTCGTTTCAGGCTCTAGCTAAGTTTCAGACCAGTCATAGGGTGACAACAATATCCGGAATCGAGCAAGAGGAGTCGTTGCTGTGCGAGTCACATGCTCGAGAAACCTCGCTGAATTCTACCATCATTGAATTGGAGAATGAGCAAAGACAAGTAAGTGAAAATTGCCTCTATTTTATTTTATTACCCGTGAACCATTTTCAGCTGTAAAGCAGTCATTCTTCAATTACCTAGGTTGAATTAACTCGAACTCTTTTTTTTTTTTTTTTTTTTTTTTTTTTTTTTTTTCTAGACCACTGATGAGTTTAAAAAATGAATTTAGGTGCATATTACTTGGAACCACATTTGTTCTTTTTGTTTTTAGTTTAGAATGTTTATTTTTAATTATTGAGCAAAGTAATGAGCAGGGAAAAAACGGCTGTATGCAATTTTTGCGAATATTCTTCAACTTTTTTTTCCCCCTCTCCAAGTCTGATGTATCAAAATCTACCTAGAATTTGATTAAAATTTTACCTTCAAACGAAGTTTACAATCTCACCATTCAATTCTTTTTGTTCAATTTTTTTTCTGCAGTTACGCACTGAGCTTGAAAGAGCGCAGGAAGAAAAGGACCGTGTTATTGAAGAAAACAATGAGCTTAACAAAGAGAAAGACAAATTGGAATCGGAAAGGAAGGAACTACGAGCGGAGCTTCGAGAATTCAAATTCAGGGAAACCCGATTATTGACAGAGTACTCTGAGCTGGAGGAAGAAAATATCACTCTCCAGAAACAAGTATCTGTTTTGAAGTCCTCGCAGGTAATTTTTTCTCCGTTTGATAATTCCTTCAAGTTAGCTCAATATTCATTTTACAGCTTAATTTTCTCGCCATTTGTATTTTTTAAGAGTCTCCTGTAACCAAGGACAGCTTCTTCAGTTTTAAGAAATTAATTTTAACTATCAAGAAACCCTCTTATCTCATTGACTTAACCTAAAGTCATAGCCACAGGGGGTGGCTGGATGTTTTAATCATGTTACTTTGTTGAGATCCCCCAAGAAAAATTATTTTTAATTTTTTCAATAATCCTTATTTATGAGCATCATAAGTAGAGGCACATTTTTATCGTCAAGTTCAAATTCCTAATTTCGTCATAAAAAATGGGGATTTCATCAAGTTCAACCTCGGTGTTTTTAGCTTTTTTCTAGGGACGCAACAAAATTTAGTTGTTTTTTACTAGTGTCACCATAAGCGACAGGTTTTACGCGCTCTCATGAAGTAGTGGAGGAGAAAAAATGTATCGATCGGACAGAGATGCAAAAGTAGGCTTAAAATTTCTGCCAGCGCGATTTTTTGGTTAAAATCCTCCTCAAGACAAAGGTTTTGACCCTGTTCTTCCTCATGTTAAATTCAACTGTTAAATACACTGTGAGATACGTCCGTTTGAGATTGAAACCGGAAATGATTGTCTCCGGTTTTTTTGAACTCGCGTAGTCGCAAAATTCGTCAACTCGTAAATTTGCGGAATCACAAAAATTTCGTGAAATCAGGAAAAAATTAGATGATTTTGCGGGACCTTTTGTGTCAAATGCAAAATTTTGTGCTTTTGCGGAAAAAGTGCGGTTTTTGTGTTTTGTTGAGGTGTTCTGTTGAGACCCCGAAAAGAAAATTTTCCTTCGCATGCAAACATGGGCAAGATAGATAGTGCGAGGTCTTTAATATATTATGTCTTTGGACTGGTAGGAGATAGACTGTGAGAATCAGTTTAGCAGGTCAGCATATCCCTCTCTATCCCACCCCATCCTCTACAAACCTAAGTGTAAGTAAATAGGCTGATGAACTTCACTACTACCACTGAACTACAAGTACATTTGATTTATTGATAAAACGGTTCTTGTAATTTACTTGTCGTTATGTTACAGTTCCTCCATATTATAAATTCAGCCTCGTCTTATCATCTGTGCTCTTCTTTTTTTATTCCTTTTCAGGTGGAATTTGAAGGAGCCAAACATGAAAACCGTCGTCTTCAAGAAGATGTCCTAGTCCTTCAAAATCAAACGGATGATTTGGTGAAAATCAAAGCAATAATTGAAAAGAAACTAGAAGAAGCCTTGGAATCTCTGCAGGTGCCGTTCGCATCTTATTTCTTACCATGTGATCCTCCTGAGAATTTTTTATCTTAAGTGGATAACCGTTTATTTTTAAAGCATCTCCGAATTGCCAATTCTTACTTGAAAATCCCTTGATATCTGAAGTCATTTTGGTACAAGGTGTGTGTAGTAAATTGAATTTGGATGACTTTTCAAGTTCAAATCAAGTCAAATAGATCTCAAATAAAGTCTCCGAATTGCATTCTTAGAATCTTGTATGAAAACAACAGATCTTGATTTATTAAAAACTAAATGCGTGGAAAATGAAAAAAAAAAAAAATACTTGGTATACATTTTGAAAATAACAGGGACAAGCCCTGAACAAAAATTCATCAAAAAGGTAACAAGAAAGTGAAAGGTAAGAACCAAACAAAAGATCAGAGAGGGAGGTAAATTATAAAGAATAAGAATAAGAAGAGAGTAAACTAACGGAATTATGTTTAACAAAAATTACAATGAAAAAGAAAGAGATTAACCATTATCTTTGAAGTTAACAGCTGCAAAAATTCACATGAACTTTAAAATTCATTTTTTTATTAACTAGAGTATTTATTCGACGGAAATATTTAATCTATTGCTCGCTGTTCCAGATTGAAAGAGAGGCCAAGTTTGCCATGAAGAAGGAGTTGGATCATAGATTAAACAATGAATCAATTTTGAATAATCTAGCGTTTAGTTTAAGAGGTAAGTTATGGAATGTATCCACACCGTAACGCACAGCTCTTGATACCCTGACAGTTTCGGAGACACAAGGGGGGGGGGATCTAATATCCGAATTTCAGAAATTAGTTAGGTGTATACAGAAAAGTGATATGCAGGGGTGCAGAGTGTTCTCTCTCAAAAAAATTTCACGTGATCATCGGATTTGCCTCAATATATGTAAAAATCGCCTCAACTTCTCTGGAATTTTTGGAAAAGTGATGAATTTTTCCTCTTCCTCTTTTAGTGAGCTTAATAAAAATATTCTCTTGCTAAAAAATATATTCTTGCTTTATTTAACGTGCTTATAAATTTATTCTTGGTTCTTTTTAACACAGTTAGAAAATTGTTTTGAGTTTTTTTTCCTATGTACCTAGTAGTTTGTTTTCTTCCTTCTTTTAACCCACTGGAAAAAATTATTCCTTCCCACTTGTGCGCAGCCCATTAATGGAACAGTCCAACATTTTTTAAGGACTCATAGTTTATTAAAAAAGAGAAAGAGAACATGAAAAGAGAGTAACTGAGTACAGCCAGCAACAGATCAACAACCTGCAAAGCGATCGCCTATTAGACTTTATTCGCACAGAGCGTTTTCAGGTAATTAACTGCGATAGTCCGTCCAGATGAATAGAAGCTTGAGCTCAACTACTTCTCCCCCGTGTTTTATTCTCTTTCTAGACCCTGTGATGACTCCATACCTGTCTTAACCAACACTTGGAGTGCAGAGATTCCTCCTTTTGCCAACTGTCTATTGTCGTAGGCGGAATCTCGGAGCTCGAAGTGTCGGTCAAGGCAGGTATTGAGCCATCGAAGAGTCAAGTGAGAGGGTAAAATAAAGAGGGGAAGTAGTTGAGCTCAAGCTTCTATTCATTTGAAACGGACTATAGCTGCTAGCTAACTAACTATTAATTGCTGATAGAATGGATGTTTGATGAAAATATTTGAAGGATTTGTTTGACAGGCCGGCAAATAGCTAATTTTTCTTGACAATTACTAATGGATTATTTTCGGCTTCTACGCGCAACAGTTGGACACCTGTTGTTTGTGGTGAATTTTGGTTGAATGCTTGCTCTGTTTGATCAAAGTGTTTATTTGAATTGTAAGGAGACCTTCCTTGTATCCATTCATGTATTCATTCATGCATTCATTCATGTATTCATTCATGCATTCATTCATGTATTCATTCATGCATTCATTCATGTATTCATTCATGCATTCATTCATGTATTCATTCATGCATTCATTCATGTATTCATTCATGCATTCATTCATGTATTCATTCATGCATTCATTCATGTATTCATTCATGCATTCATTCATGTATTCATTCATGCATTCATTCATGTATTCATTCATGCATTCATTCATGTATTCATTCATGCATTCATTCATGTATTCATTCATGCATTCATTCATGTATTCATTCATGCATTCATTCATGTATTCATTCACGTATTCATAATTTGTAATTTGTTTCCTGTTAGGCATGAATGACGATCAGCAGATGGGGAGTGATGAAGATGAACTACCTGGTCTGCAGAATATCGAAGCTGACCTCAAAATGGATCTAGCCTCCCCCGATAATAAGCAAGTTGACCTGTTCAGTGAGATTCACTTAAACGAGCTGAAGAAATTAGAAAAGCAGCTGGAGCAGGTTTGTTGTAACATCTCTTTCAACCCTTTCAGCACAGAATAATTCAATCAGAACGGAAACTCCCATAAGACCCAATGGAAGCAAGTTTGGAATTTTACGGCACCAGTAGGCAACGCTGTGGTCCTATATCCCAACATGGCGGATGTGGTTGATTTGTGTTGAAACTCATTTATTTCCGTAAATTCTTAGTTTCTGGCCTCACTTTTATTCTTCTGGCATTTCAGAATGAAAATTTTGCAGATCATGTCCTATATATTTTTTTTCATTCGCGAATCCAGATGTAAACATCCTATATCCCAACATGGTGGACGTGGAATGAATTTGCTTCAAACTCCGACAGAGTTTCCATTCTGATTGTATTATTCTGTGCTTTCAGTATCAAATACATTTCTCATTCAAAAACAGAACCGGGCTCTTGCTAATTTTTGCTGTAAGCAATTGAAAAGTTAATTCTTGAGTAAAATCAGTGCAAAATTATGCAGTTGGAAACTACATAAATTGGTTCAGCAGAAGTATATAAACAGATTGATTGTTTACGTATGTCCGTTATTTTTAAAATCAATGAAATTATTGGATCACAAAACTACAATAATTTTTTTTTTTTTTTTTTTTTTACCGTTTCATCAAGCATATTTTCAAGTTTAACTGAAGATAATAGTGAAACCCTAAAGAAAGAGGGGCCTGCTCACTAGTTTTTAGATTAATTTCATCATAATCTGACATCTGTGTTGAACCAAATGGTTTGAACGGGTCTGAAGGAGCCTTGCAGAAGTCTAGCATTTACGGTTAAAGACCTGCGCGAGAGCTAAATCTGCAGATGGGGCAACAAATGGGTTCCATCTATCTAGCTACCTAATTGCTGATTGACTTAACATTATTTTTGAACTCTAATTCCAATTCTTTCTTATCGTTTATTCTCTTCTTTTTCTCCAGGTGGAAACGGAAAAAACATCTTTGCTTCAGAAATTTAAGGAAGCCCAATCTTCGTCAGACCACAAACATAAACTTCTTGAAAATATTGTGAATAGGATTACAAAATTAGATGCTTATCTTACTTCATTAGAGAGTCTGGGAAAGAATGCCCAGGAAAAAATTAATAGCGTCAAAGAGGTTTGTTTTTGCTCATTTTTTTTGTTCTTTCTTACAATTTTATGGTTGTCAAACTAAGCCATCTCTTTCTTGTGTCCACAATTGCTCACTGCTAAGCTATGTGGTTCAAGATGGCTATTTTGTTATTTTTTGGACAAACTATAGACAACTTGTGAGTGAGGCTGGCTTCTTGGGGGGGGGGGGCACAGAATAACATACTAAGAGCCAATAAAAACATTTTTTCGGTCTCTTTATGAAGTTTCTTTAACTGGAGGACATATTTCTGTTTCCGTCTTTTGCATTGATTAAAATGCCGTTCTGTAATGTTTCTTTTTCAAAATGGCGAATTAGAAACTAATGTTGATGAATGAATCTAAGTTGCCGTTTAGGTTGTGTTATTCTGTGTTATTCCCCGTTTCTAATGTTGATGGCACTGTTGTGAAGCATGAACATTCACGTATAGTTAACTTTGAGGAGGGAGGAGGTGAGCATTATAAAATGAACTTTGGCATTCTGGATTCGCCAATGATTCCTGTTGGTTGCCTGCGTGCAACCACATGGTGGAGTGCGCAAAATCATCACAACTCACTTTTACAAAATTGCTGTGGATGTGAGAAAAAATGGCGAAAGTCAGATAACTTCTCGTAACTTCGGAAAATAATGGGAATTTTGAGTGCAAACTTTGAATCTTGAGTGTTTTAGGCTAGGAGCTGTATCCTTTTTGTTTGCTTGTCTTGCTTTGAGGTACTATTGAATGCAAAAAAAAAAGTTTTGACAGTAAAAAATTTTCACCGAACGCAGGAAGAAGGTGTGGAATCTCGCCTTGTGGTAGAAAATGAGTCCTAATGTTTTGATTTGCACTATGGAAAAAGTATACAGAAGTCTCTTGTTGCGAAAGTTCCACTATCCACAATTTTTTGTGACCTTACGTGACTCCTTCCTACACTCGGTGAAAATTGATGAAAAATGATTGGTGACTGATGGTTTTTCAATTTTTTCTCCCGACAATAACAGGGCTCAGCCAAAGATATAGATCCAGTTCTAGCCAAGAATATCCACTGGTTCATTTTAGTCGAACAAGAAATCGTTAAAATTCAAAGCGACTTAGATGACCTTGTCAAGAACCTAGATGATGCGGACGCAAGTGTAAACTTAAAAACTGAAATTACCGATCTCAAAAATAAGGTATGCTTCATTTTATCATCATTATTTGTTAAGATATCTTTTTTTCTCCTGGGATGAACAAATTTTTAGTCCTTCACTCCTGAACAGAGTTGTGAAAAGTGCTCCAAAAAACCCCTCTCCACCAATTTCGAATGAATTGCATCAATTATTCGAGGAGTAACTAATTTTTTTGTAAAATCGAAAGTCCAGAAAACCCTACTTTTGGCTAGATTTGAAACTTTGGGCGGTCATAACTGTTTAATGAAACGCTTCCCGGCAACGCGGTTTGCGGCATTCGAAAGTTAATAAAATCAGCTTTCTTCATGGAAGTTCTTTGTTCAGATTCCTACATTGCGCATGTTTTTCAAACTCAAAAAACAGTTTTTTGAAAGGACATGGCACAATCCGTATGGGAACTGGCTTACCGCTAAATGTTTTTTAAGTATTATAAATCGACAGATTATCACTTAAAAAGAAAAAGTTCTCACGGCACCAAAGTGATTCCATGTCCAGTTTTTTAGCTATTAAAGCTCAAAGACGGGAACTACTTCTCTTGTGCGTCGGCGCGCAATGATGAAGTAGTGCCGGCCGCCTCACAACTCAGCTTAACGTAGAGTGTGGTCGGCCCATTTCGATCATTCATTCACCCGCTCGACTACCTGCCAAAGTTTCTCTTTCTATTCCACTGCTCGTCTCTCTCTCCCTCTCCCTCAATGCGATCGGAAAAGTGTTTCTGTTTACATTCCGTAATCGGTATCCTCAAGGGAGAGGGGAGGTTGAAGCTGGAGTATCAACAACTTCGGTATCTTAAAGCGTCCGAGGCGCCACGCGCAACTACTCATTACGAGAGATATGACAGTAAACTAATGTGACCGAAAGAATTCGGAAGAAGCAAGAAAAGCCGAGAAATGTATAAACTATAAACACGGAAACGGACGAATTGTTTTTGCTCGTCTCTTGGAACCGAAACGTGCTCGGGTGTGCGGGGTGCGGGTGAGGGAGAGGGAGAGGGAGAGGGAGAGAGAGATGAGCAGTGGAATAGAAAGAGAGACTTCGGCAGGTAGTCGAGCGGGTGAATGAATGATCAAAATGGGCCGACCACACTCTACGTTGAGCCGAGTTGTGAGGCGGCCGGCACTACTTCATAATTGCGCGTCGACGCACGAGAGAAGTAGTTCCCGTCTTTGAGCTTTAATAGCTAAAAAACTGGACCTGGGATCACTTTGGTGCCGTGAGAACTTTTTCTTTCCAAGTGATAATCTATCGATTTATAATACTTAAAAAACTTTTAGCAGTAAGCCAGTTCCCATAAGGATTGTGCCATGTCCTTTCAAAAATAAAAAAAATGGCAAAAACAGGCTCAAATATTTTTTAAACTAAACGTTATAGCACCAATCGAAAGCTCTTAAAACGACGCTTCTTTACGTCAAAAGTTTATGTCAATATCAAACTTCAAAAGTTATGGAGTATTAAAGGCTTTGACCCCCCCCCTCCGCTCCCAGTTGACCAAATTCAAAAAACTGCCCATATTCTGAAAGCTGACGCTTGGCTCTATCATTCCTGAAAGTTTCGTCTATTTTTGAGAAGGGGGCCACTCCTAATGGTAGCTGGATGGACCTCTTTTGTTTGAAATAAAAATGTCAAAGCATTTGTTTTGTGAAATTCGAGAAATGTTCATTACTTTGACAATGAGATATGTAGTACTCACAAATATACATACACGCGCGCGCACACACACACACACACACCCACACACACACACACACACACACACACACACACACACACACACAGAGTAACATTCACAAAACGAATTCCTAACACCATTAGTCTGTCCGTCATTGGATTTAACATTGCGTTTTTTTTCTCTTGAAGTTTTTGACTACTGCCAAGCGTTTTATAGTATCCTTTTCCTTATCATCATGTCTCTTGGGATTTTTTCTAAATTTCATTTCTGGTGCAGGTCTTAGCGGCTCAACAAAGGTCTCTAGAACTGGAGTCGGATGCGAATTATTTCACTTCTCAGGTCGAAAGTCTTTTCAGCACAGCGCAGAACAGTTTCTCGTCAGTCACCGATGAGCTAGCTCAGCTTTATCATCACTTGTGCGCTGTGAACGGTGAGACGCCGTCACTGGTTATCCTTGACCATGAGAAACATGAAGAAGGTTCGTTCTAATTATTTCATAATCGTTACTTTATATTTTTACTTCAATCTTATCATCTCCAATTACATTGCAACATAGTTTCTTTTACATGTAATCTTTTCAAGGGAAAAGAGTCATCAGCAGCTATCCAAATGTTCTTTTGAAGTCGTTTTTCTTTATGAGTTCCGTCATCTCGAGCTATCAAAGTAAATCATTTGCATTTAGTTCCAGCAGCCATCAGAGTGCTGTTGATGCATCATTGGTAAAGGGCCATTTTCTGCCCCTCTTTTGGTCAAAGATTAAAAGTCTAAAAAATGTAGAAAAACTGGATTATGTGTGCTTGGAGATCTAATCCAGCAGAAAATATCAATGAAAGCCCGGTTATTTATAATTGGTTTGTACACCCAATTTTTGTATGAATTTGGCAGAGCTGCCGTTTTGCGTCTAATTAATGCTATTTTTCAATTCACCGATGATTTCACTGGTTGAGAAAAGTTTACGCAGTTCAGTTCAGTGTATGGCTATTATGAACTAAAATACTCATCTGTAATCTTTTCTCAACCGGTGGAGTCGTCAATGACTTTAAAAAACTTGCGGATATTTTAATTAATTGATGGCATTTACACTGATTGAGAAAAGATTACAGATCAGAGTATTTTCTTGCAATACAGTCATACACTGAGCTGAACTCTGTAATCTTTTCTCAACCGGTGGAATCATTGGGGAATTGAAAAGTGCGTTTAATTATATGCAAAACGGCAGCTCTGGAATATGGCTAATTTTGCGATTTTACAGACAAAGCTGCTATTTTTCACTGTAAGAGTGGAAATTTAGGTATGAGCACAGTAGAGTGGCTGCTTCTGTTTTAATTATGCTGTTACCTGCATCAAGATAAGTATTTTATTTTCCGGTGAAGCTGTCACTCGCTTGTGCTCTTACCTGAAACTTAACATAATAGCCAAAATATTGGCTTTGTAGCCACTTTTTCCCAAAAAAATTGCTTAACTAGCCATAATCATTCACAAGTCGGGTGTATAAACCAATTTTAAATTCACTTTTCATTGATATTTTCTGTTAAATGAGACCTCCAAGCACTTGTAATCCACAGTTTTTCAGGACTTTCGGCTTGTGCAATTTGGCATCAATGTTTTTCCTCTATTCGATTCTACGTAAAACAATCAATTTGACATTGAAGCAGCGATTTATCAGTATTCGATCATTGTATATAGATTCAAATGGAGTAAAAACATTGTTGCCAAATTTCACAAGCTGCCACTGAACGGATTACAAATCATACATCCTCTAGTAGGATGGTTTGCCCCCTCTTAAATTAAACTTGTGAGCCAGAACCAGAGAACCTCTCTATTTACAACTGACGCTCATCCTCATCTCTGATTTTTGTCTGTATTTAGTATTTACTTTATTTTCATTTTCAGAAAATGAAAATGCTCCAAATGAGTCGAAGGAAAAGACCAGCGCCACCAGCCCTAGAGTCAAATCGGAGTCTATCGCGCAAGACCTGCAGAAAATATTGGAAGTGTCTAATGTTTTGAAACATTCCGAAACCATTCTAGATCAAGTGAAACACATCCAGTCAGCGATAGCAACCACAATCGAAAACACCAAGAATAAACCTAGAAATAAAAATATCATGTCTGAAGGTAATATCTTACTTTCTAATACAAAGTGTTCGAATCATGTGTCTGTAAGTAATTTATTTGAGGCTAAAAAAAATCCACTAGTTGTTTCATTTCTTATTTCTGTTACCTTTTTTTTTTTTGCTCAAATTATTAGGAGCATCATCAGTAAGCCTCCCCAACTGTAAGAACCAAGCCAAGGCCCAGGAATGCCTGAAATATTCCAAAAACTGCATAAAACCCACTGTTTCTAATGAGCGTCTGTAGAAGCGTAGAACCTACGTGACCATAACCTCAATGTAACGGTTGGAGGTAGGGAAGAAGACGGTATTGCTCTAACCTCCATTTTAGAACAGTGGTGGGTTTTGTGTTCTAGTGTTTCACAAACTGTCAAATCATTGCAAAATGAGCAGTAAAAGATGCAAGTACTCGTGCAGAGTAAGAAAATTTCACAAACTCCAATTTTTAACACACAAATATGATTTTCAGACCCAAATTTACTTTTCAAAAAGAAAAAAAGAAAACGAAAATTTTTCAAATTTTTTTTACCATTTGAGGGGCACTTTCGAGTTGCTAGAAACTCAAAACTCGGATATTTTTCAGGTACTCAAACACCTCCACAAATTGTATTCCTTTGATTAATCATATTCGTAAGGCTGGGCAAATATTTGATTCCAAAATTGAGTCTTGGTACCATTTTTCATTAATAATTTCTCTGTTCCAGTTGTATCTCATCAAAATAACGAGGAAATCAACGAACTAACTGAACAAATCATAAGACTGAAGTCGTTGTTATCAACAAAACGAGAACAAATAGCTACTCTTCGAACGGTCCTGAAATCAAATAAGAACACTGCGGAAGTAGCGTTGAACAATTTGAAGTCAAAATATGATACAGAAAAAGCTGTCGTCTCTGAAACGATGTTGAAGAACAGGAATGAACTTCGTGTTTTGAAAGAAGAACAAGCTACATTCTCAAGTATGATATAAATTCTTTTCTTCTCTGATTTGAGCATGTTTCTCCTATTCTGCTTGTTATTATCTGTGAACATGTTTCCATGACTTGATTCAAAAAGAATTTATGGTAGTTCGTTCCTTTTTTTTCTTCTGTCACACTTATGTGAGTGCTCAAGCAAAGTAGGTTATTGATAGTGATGTTCCACAAGTCAGTAATCGATAATCAAAAAACCGATCAATCATTTTTGCAACGAAATCGATTTCAATAATTATTCGCTGACGTATAATCGATTAATAACTGATTTCCTCAGATTTTCGAACTTCAGCCGGTAAGCGGCATTTTTCGTTCCCGGCCCTTATCTCTTTTGATATGTTGTTATAATCAGAAGGTAAGGGAGGATACATTGTACCTCTATCCCCCACATTTTGTTTCCAGACTGTGTAAGCTAAAAGTAAGACAAATACTGCCCTCTATGAGAACGTGAAAAAAAAGTTGAAACAGTTGTAAGGGTAAGATTTTTTGAGACAAGAATCTTTCTTGACAAAGAAATTCTTTTTTGACAAGGCTTGATAGGTAGAACAAACGTGCAAAATTTCATACAAATCTGGAAACAAAAATGTATGGTCCCGGCAGTGTTCACAAGTTGAATTGCCTGATGTTTTGACCAATCAGAGAGCCTAAGTTATGCTTGAGACCAAACATTATTTGGTCCCATAGGAATTAAGGTCAAAATTGTACTTTTTTGGTCTGAT
The DNA here is from genome assembly GCA_011764245.1 of Trialeurodes vaporariorum. Lineage (NCBI taxonomy): Eukaryota > Metazoa > Arthropoda > Insecta > Hemiptera > Aleyrodidae > Trialeurodes > Trialeurodes vaporariorum. The sequence goes on along the minus strand of VMOF01000320.1, from coordinate 37,610,123 downwards.
TTTGCAAGGACTAACCCACAAGTAAGTACCCTCTTTTTTTATATTGTGTTTTAACCAATTTATAATCATTTACCTTTTCTGTTAATTGTCTTCACTTCTTTTCAACAGGTTTAAGAGCAATGTTTGCCGCTCGTTGTGAAGAGTACGCAACTCAAGTCGATGAATTGAAAAGCACATTAACAGCTGCTGAAGAAGAAAAGAAAACGTTGAACCAGCTGTTGCGTTTAGCCGTCCAACAAAAAATCCATCTAAATCAACGGTTAGAAGAATTTGAGCTCGACCGAGAAATTCGAAATACGCGAAGACCCCCACCCAACAAACAGAGACCCAGGCGAGGTGACTATTTATAGCATATGGTCGTCAGATTCCGATCCAGGTCGCTTTCCTCTTTCCGGAAACGCGACCAATCTACCAGTCGTTGTAATACTCCAAATATTTAAGAACCATTAAGTATTTATTTTACTCAGTCTTCAGTTGTATATATTTATATATATATTTGTTTTATTTGGTTACAAACAACTCCAGCTATGATCATTCTGAAATCGTAGAAAGAAGAAGATAAACAGTGTACTGAAATTTGCCCAAGCTCTTAAAAAATTGCTGTTAGAATGTTGGTTACGTTTGTTCCATGATCAACAAACCTGGAAATTCATATCAAAATAATTTTGTCAATTATTTTACTTAATGATGTTTCTAAATTAAGCATATTGTTCAACGTAAGTGCAGTAAGTTCATTTCTGTTGTGAAAGGTAAAGCAACCAGTAATCTTTAGCAAAATTCGAGTGTTTTTCCTTTGGCACACAATGCTTCTATGATAATGGGGCTCTTGCAAACTTTTGCTTTCAGCAAATAAATGGTTAAATCTGATGCAAAAACTAGCCAAAGTCGTGAAAATCACGCTAAAAAAGTCTAAAACTCAGAAAACAGTTGTAATTGCAAAATCGCTACGGCAGCCGCTAAAGTATCATGGCTGATTCCTGTCTAATTTGTTACTTTTTCCCCGGAAACACAGAGATTTATCTCAAATTAGATAGGAATCTCTAATGTTACCTGCGTAGCTCCCCCGTTAAGCTCGATTCTGAGAGTGAATTTTGTGATTTTTTAGTGTTCTCATCATCATTTTTACAGGTAGTTATTCAAGAATCAACTCCTCAATCACCTGTCGCATAAGTTTGCAAGAGCTCCTTTAAGCCTGAAGCTTCTAATCTATCTAAAGTTACAACTGCTCTAATTTCAAAAATTCCCATTTTATTGCAACTTCCTTTGTGTTCCTATAAAGAAGAAATTATTGAATTTTTGTCGAAGATTACCGGTTAATTCTGCCTCCACATCCAAAACGAGCTCTAGCTTTGAGGAACACCCACGTTTCATCAAGTGACTATTGAATTTGATTGAGCATGAATAATCGAATACCAATCCCTGCTATTTTTGGCAGTTCACAGCTTGACTGTAGCTGGTATTGTTACCAAACAGAAAAAAAAGGGTTGTGAAGACAGTTGACCTGTTATATTTGTTACTATTTTTTATAATTTTATTTCGTACTCTTTTTAGTGGATAGTATCAAATTTTACTGATTCGACTTTGTTCGGAATAGAATGAGGACCACAAGGTTGCGAGGTCTATCAATTCCTTGGTTTTTTGAACGTGATTGATCCGTAACAAAATTCCGTTGCCGAATAGGAATTCTGTGCATTGATTCTCGTGTGAAAAGCGCTCCAGAAAAAACAATGAATGCCGTCATTATTTGTCCCATTAGCAAGTTCTAGCTTCCTTACTATTTTTAAGCTCACGAGTCCATTAAAGAAAATTTTGCTTTGTTTCATAATGCAATCTGACTTGAAAATCATTGGATTAAATGGGTCTGTTGCAAACTTAGAGACAGACTTAGAGGGTCACTCCCGGAACAACTCACTAAATTTGTTTAAGAAAATTCTAAACTGGTGATTAAATGAGCAGGTCACAATGGGGGAGCCCCATCTAATGGCAATTTTAAATGCTGAGGAAAGTGATTTGTGATTCTGCCATTAAATGAGACTCTCTCATTATGACCCACTCAGACCCTAATCTTAGAATTTTGTTTCATTACTTTTTGTGGGTTCGGAAGCAAATTTTAAGACTTTTTATTGCTTTCAACAGCTGTAGCAAAATTTTGCAACAGACCCATTCCTGTTACTATTGTTGTCAATGCACCCTAACCTAAACTCAACCCTCACCTGTGATTTCTTGTCGGTTGTTCTGTAACTTTGTTTCATAGAAACGGACTCCCACTCCCTTTTTCATAGGAATCATAAAAACTTGGCCAAACAAATGCAATGTTTTTAACCTCATTTTTATGACGTTATGGACATTAGGGAAGTATACTTTTCTCAAGTTCTTATCTAATGGGGGATAAAATGTTTGAAGAAATTTCCAAAAAAATTCAGGAGTTGATTCTGCCAATATTTACCGACTAATATTGTCACCAAAACTTTGAAATTAACTGTATAAAAAGTGCTGGTTGACCTTTCTTGATTTTTCCCCCCTCCCTCAAACCGAGCTATCACTTGTAATTTTTCAAATTAATTTGTAAATAACAAATAGTTTCCTAAAATGCATTTACTAAAAGTAGGATGCATTCATAGTTATGATTCTGTCACCGTAGTGCTTCTATTTCTATTCTTCCATATCTGTATCGTTTGTATTGAATAGTATTCTTATTTTCACATTAATATTAATTTGTTTGTCACTCATGTATGCTCTGTTGATGTCATTTGAAGTCATGACAGAAGAGTATATTGCAAGTTTTGAAGTCGAAGAATATTTTTCTAAGAAAACAATTTTAGTACACTCACTAACTGTTGGACAGGTGCCAAATTTTGGGGGGGAACTTATTTTTCTTTCGTGTTTTGTTGCAAATTTCTCTAATCCTTCCGTGTAATTCATTATCTTACATCCGCTTTATATCTCTTTATTTTTTTAAGGGTTGGTAATTGATGAATTTTTTACTGTATTGAATTTTTTCTCAGTCCACTTCAAATTTCAATTGTTCTATCATTCGTTTTTTAGTTTGATTTTATCATTTGTCTGGGTTTCTTGGAAATGTAACTGTGACACCATCCAGAAATCAGGACGTTATCTTCGGAGAGAAAATTTTTCTGGAAAGCTTTTATTTATATTGAATTGGGTCGATCTCAAGCATTAACAATTTTTAACAAAAAAATTGCTTTCTAATGTTCTTGAGGAATAAATTGCAAATCAGTTTTTTTTTTTATTCTTATTATTTATTACTGAGCAAACTTTGAACATCCATTTCTAATTATCTACATCACTAACATTTGATTGACATCATCATTTCCCTTGTCGAATTCTCAAGACACGGCTTATCAGATTCGTCAAATTAGCATTCTCCTGATGGTGTCACCACTGCTTTTGCACCGTACAGAACCAGTTTTAAGAAGTAAAATAAGAAATTATTTTTTTCCCCTTGGCTGTTTTAGCAATGGTGTCACAGATCCACAGCACCAGCATCTAATAAGTCGATTTTAATTCAAACCCGTTGAACGAGTATTTGACTGCTCAGTTTAAATTTCCCGCTTGGTTGATCTGCTCCTGTTTGGTCCGTTTAAATTGCCTTATCTTCACTGAAATCTGTTGTTGCCGGTGGCGGCCCGGCCAATCTGGCCATGTTGCATTTTACCTATTTAAAGACATGGAATAGGTTAAAAATTGGGGGTGCACAGTGCACTCCCTCAAATGAATATCTTACATGGGTTTAAATGGACAAAAAAAAGCGTTGCCAGATTTCTTGTGCCACCACTGATTGTTGGCAGGTTAGATGAGAGGAAGGCACCCAAAATACCCCCCTCTTTCTTCCCCCTTATCTGTCAGTCATAGTTTCCAGGTGATAGAGAATAATCGCCACTTTTCCCATTTAATTCTATGTACAGTATGCGAATTTTTTCATGCAATCTGACAACTCTGTTGGCAGTGCTATTTTCTTCATAAATACTCTTTATTACTCGTTGCTCAGTGTCGAATACTCTGTGGGTTGGCGAAGTACCCATCATTTCGGTGATACTGTTTTTAGAGGTGCCATCTGAATTTAATTCCATGCCAATCCTGTCGTTACGGAAATTTTACTCCACATTATATTTCTGTCTTTTTGTCTTAATTTTTCTGCGAGCAGTTGCCAAACCTTCTTCGCATTTTTTTTTTCTCCCTCTCTCTCAAAGCTTTCCAATTTATGGAACTTTATATCTGTGTGAGGATCGTGAGAATCCAAACAAGCCAATATTATCACTCCATCCAGCTGCCAAGCGTTGGGTAGTTCAGAATTGAGGAGGAGCACAGAGTACGGAATGATTAAACACCGTTCACCACTGTCCTTCACCGAAAAATCTTTACTTTATCCCAAGATTGATTGCTCGCGTGCATTTGTTATTCCGGTGTAGTGGGGGCATTTCTGTGCACCTTCTTGTCTAAATAATATAAGGCCTAAAATAAATTATTAGGGAATAACATGTTTCCTCCTGTGCCAAATTTTTTCGTCCAGCAACTCCTTCAAGATTTGAAAATTCTTCAAACAAATCATCAACTCTTCCGTTTCTTGGAAACCATTCTCAGCAAAGCAACATCTTTTTTAGAAAAAATGAATGCCTGTTTTTTTAGAAGCTCCAAACAACTTTTTTGTTGTTTTCTGTCCAAATGAAGGTAGCCCAAGTGGCTCTTATGTCTTATATGTTTGTTTTCAGCCTAAATATTTTAAAAACTTCAGATACTGTCATGTCATCTTAATTTCGATCAGAAATTACTTTAACCAATGTTTTCTCTCAGATTTGCATATTTTGGCCTGTGAATGTTTCTAATCTGTATTCTATGATAACGTCCTAACTATGACTCTTCCGTTTCTTGGAAATCATTCTCAGCAAAGCAACATCTCTTTTAGAAAAAATGAATGCCTGTTTTTTTAGAAGCTCCAAACGACTTTTTTGTTGTTTTCTGTCCAAATGAAGGTAGCCCAAGTGGCTCTTATGTATCAAGTTTGTTTTCAGCCTAAATATTTTAAAAACTTTAGATATTGTCCTCTCAATTTCGATCAGAAATTATTTTAACCAATATTTTCTCTCAGACTTGCATATTTTGGCCTGTGAATAATGTTTCTAATTTGTATTCTATGATAATTATCATGAAATGTTGTGAATTCAGCCCTATTTACATTAACTTGGCTCCTTGGAAATGGTAATTCAGTAGAGCCTACTGCATATGTAGAAATCAATCCACCTGCAATCTTTGGCACTTTTTCAGTTATTTTAACTTTAAAAGTTGAACAAGCTCTTTTAAGAATGGATTTCGTTTCAAATCAAAAGGCTCATAACTTGAATGCTATGGATGAGAGTCTTACTGAGTCTTGAAAGAGATAAATCCGCAAAATTTTCTGTAGGTTGCGGATTCACCACTGACTTTTGCCTCTCAAATAAGACTTACAGGGATGCCAAATGCCCGATCTAACGGATTGCGTGAAAGTGAGATAATTTCTGGGAAAAGGAGGAAGTTTTTGGGACTGTATAGAATTTGACTAATTTTGTTTGTTTGTTTTTTTAATTGCAATGAGACTTATCCGAAAAATTGCCTCGAAATTTTGAAAATATGCGTAATTTTACGTACGTATGTACGGTGTTAAAATGTTAAAATAAGCGAAAGAAAAAAAATAGGTCATTCCTATTCAAATTATTGTGAGGAAATTTTTCGAAAATTCTGTAAGAAGAAAGTCCCGGATCGCAAGAAACTTCTGGCGTTTTAGAACATTTTGCACCCCCTGCAGCCTTAGTTGGTAAGTTTTGATGAAATTCAATTTTCACTGTCCATCCCAAATATCATTCTGTTAAAACAAACAAGTAGTGTACGCTATTACATCTTAGAACCTTGCGGTTTTAATGGTTAATTTTTAATGATTCTATTGAAGTTTGCATATCTTTCAACAAACCCTTGACCCTTTTTGTTATCTTCAATTTTAATTTGTCAATGGACATTAAATGTTTTTAGAGGTATTGGTAAATCCATCCATTAGTTTCTAAATTTTTATGAGAGAAGGGCCTCTCTTGTTAATTGTTCAAACCCCCTCCCCTTTTTTTTCGTTTTTTTTTTTTTTTTCACATTTCCTCTGAACTAACTTAAAGGCTTTTAATCACTGCTTATTTATTCTAATATCCTTGTGTGTTATTGTTACTCGTGTTTTATTGACTCTTCGGGCCAATTTTGAATGGTTGCTCTGTTATTTGGTTGACTCGGTGCCAGTCATTTAGACGGTACATTCTAATTTTATCAAAAATGTTTGACTCGGAGGAAAATCAGTTGATAAGATCTTGTCTGTTGGCTTGATCATGTACAGGTCAAAAGATTTTAATTAAAATTTTTTGTCTTGCACCCTGTCTTTCCCCCAAACTCGTTGAATGCTTTGACTCCGTGCGAACAATTTGCCAAGTGAGTCTTTACATGGGAGTTGAGTGCCTATCAACTAACATGACATTGGATGATGATCAGTTCCACTGACATCCTCGCTTGACCAAATGGTTTGAATGGGTATGAAGGAGCCTCGCAGAAGTGTGTCGTTCACGGTGAAAGACCCGCATAAGAGCTAAGACTGCAGCTGGGGCGACAGACGGATTCTATCTATCTATCTATTACTCATAAGACCTATAATAAATCGGTTCTTCGGAAAAAGCTGGAAAACATGTAAAAAAAATTTGGTATGGAGGCTTCGGCTCAAATTGCAGGCTTTTTCAACTCAAAAATTTAAAAAAATAAAAAATAATAAAAAATAATTGCAAAATGTGAAGAGAGTCGCTACTCCTGCTTACAGTAAACACAGGAATACGTGAATATATTTTGATTCCTGAAGAAGTTGAGAATAAGTTGAGAATGAGTTTTTTTTTGAGTTGTGAATGCCTGGGATTTAAGCCAAAACGTCCTTACCCAAATTTTTGTGTGTGTTTTTCTGCATTTTCCCGTTTATCTGTTTCTTTTTCGTCAAGTCGTTGCTGGTTCGTTTTCTATCTTGTTTCTTTACTATTCATAAGGGTAGTTCCAAGGTATCAGGAATTTTCTTTGACACAAAAAAATTTCATAAAAATTTCATTATGGAAAAGTCGAAAGCTACCAAATTAGTGAATATTTCTGTGGAGACGCTCCTTTCAGCAAATTCCACTACAATAGACTGTAAATTTAATGAATCGTTGAAATTTAATAGCTTTTTAAGGGTCGAAACGTACGCAATGACCTGGCAAAATGACCCTAGTCATTCTGTCATGGCAGATGCAGAGTGACCTTTTAACTCCTCAAAAGCTTATAGTTTCCGCCCCCAGGGTCCGGGCTTTTCATGATGCCTCTGCTCCTAGGGTCACTTTGATTTCTATTGTCTACTTGAGTTCGAGCTGATTATCATTTGCAATTATTTAAAATCGGCCCGTTTGATCGAAAAGTTTATTTTTACGGCTTTGTGAAGGCCCTTCCTGTTTCTTTTTTTTTTTCAATTTCACTAACTGTTTTTTCAATATTATAATCAGTGTTGCCAGATTGGGGTGAAAAAGCCGTACGTTTTACATTGATTTAAATGGGGGACGATACGGCTTTTTACCCTCGATCTGGCAACACTGATTATAATAAGTATTTTTTGTCCCATGTATGTGCAATTTTCTAAGCTTATATTCTTACATAAAGAGACTTCAATTTTAGTGAGAAGGATAGCCTCCTATTTACTATGAAGTCTCGGTTGTTTGTTTTTCTTCTTTACTTTATTTATTCTTAACTTTTTACTCTCTTGTTCAAAACAACATCACTCGGGATGGAGGGTGAAAAACTATTCTAATATCCCAACAAAATGAGAGAGGTTTCAGAGAGTATTAAATCACCTTTTATTATTCAAAAGTAAAATTGAACATTCAAAAGAGAAGGTTGCGTTCATTTTTTTTTTTTTCTTTTATTTCAAATCAAAAAAGAAAATTTAATACTTTTCCACTCACCTCAAGTTGTATTGTGAGCTGAATTGGTATTTTAGCCTCATTTTCCAGTAGTGTTGTTATTTATTTATCATTTTAACCTTTTCAGTCTGGTGTATTGTTCATTTTATTTATTTATTTATTTCGTAATTCATCCTCGTTTATCTCTTTGTTTCTGTGCAAGAACCAGACTAGCCCTGTAAAAGTTAAGCTCTTTTGAAAATAGGTCCCCCTGTACTACAGTTGTTTCTGGCCCCTTCTCTACTCTCTTTCGTTTCATTTTTTGACCTTTTAAGGTGATTCTTCAGCGTTAAGTGCTGATTTCTACCACCAGAGCGCTGTTGTTTGATTATTGTCAAATTACAGGCCGAAAGTAATTTACATTTAAGAAAACGGAGTGTCAGTTACTAGATAATCTTTTGAAGAATGTCTCTGCAAAATATCTCGTCAATAACTACAAAAATAAGGCTGAAAGTACCAAAAAATGTTGTATCACATTTCGATACAAGAATCGATTTGCGATATTCCATTTTCTTTCGGCCTGTAATTTGACGTTAATCAAACGGTAGTGCTTTGGTGGTAGAAATCGGCACTAAACGCTAAAGAATCACCTTGAAACCTTCATTCTTGTATAAAGAATTGTTTCCGTAAGACAGCTTTGATGCGTTATCAAGTATACATATATGTTTCTAAATGTTCCACTTCACGTTTCTATGCGCCCTTCACAGTTGCATTAAATTTTTTTGCTTATTAAAATTTTCCGTCCTTGGAAATCCCGTCCCCCAGTCGTTTTTGGCTGAGAAAGAAGTTTTCATCGCATTGTGATGAGCTTCATTCAAGTTAATGTTTTTTGAATTTTTTCCCCTCGATCTACGGTAAACAATTTTCTAAAAAAATTAATAGCTCATTTGTTTGTGTGATATAATTTAAAAGTGAAACTATGAGGTTGCAATCATTTATGTATTTCATTTATTCATTCTAATATTTGTTTATTCCTTTGGTCCCCTCTATCGTTTGTCTGCAACTTAATTATTAAGATGACCTATCAAGGCCAAATTTTTAATTTAATTTATTGTTGTGAACTGTCAGAAGTGTTGTGGTTGGTTTTTTTATTTTTTTTGTCAATTTTAAAGTATAATACCAGAACTGGGTAATCCTGAGTAATGGGGTTTGACCCCTCCCTTTGATGACTCTTTATGGATTTAGAGGCAGGTTCAACTTGTAATCTTTGGCAGAATCCATAACTTTTTTCCCTCGGAACTTACTCAAACAATTCTGAATTGATTAGGAAGCTTCCTACCTAAAGTTACAAATACTTTGAAATCAAAAGATTGTTTACATTGCTCCTTCCCATATGTTTTAAAGGAATAGGTATGTGGCAAGTGTCAAAGATTATGGGTTAATTGTGTCTGTGTGTGAAGTGTGACCAAACTGCAGAAATATACTAGAAATCTTGGAGTGCTCTCACTGATCTGTTTTTTTAACTGATTTTGATCAGTCAAAGAAAGAGGAGGTCAAATCCTGAAATTCAAGAATCCCCAGCTCCAGTCGTATTATTTTACTAAATTTCGTACTTGCTTAATTAATTAATTGTTAAAGAACGTAATGAGAATTTTTATCGGATGTTCCATCATTTGTAAATAGAGAGTCATTTGTAAATACTCCAGCAATTTCTCAATATTGTTTCATCATTTTTAGGTATTGGCTACTGATTTTGGAAAAATATGAGTCACAAGTTAAATATTGGAGATAAGTTTTTTGTTCTTAGCTCTCCTCCAGTTTAATGATTGGATCCTGGTTCAATATGAGATGTGAGAGTCAGAAGTCCAGGTATAAGGTTTTAAATTGGAAATAAAAATCTAAATTTAGAAATACATAGATTAAAGAAAACGCAAAAACCGTATGATGGTATGTTATCTTATAGTGTGCGAAAGTTTTCTTAATTTTTTTTTCTTGTTAATAAGAACATGCTTGATGCAAAACTTAGCACTGCTTTCTTTAGTTACATCATCTTACAGTATCAAACGTGACTGTTCCAATCACCATTTTTTGTACATGGCTGTCTTTTTTTATCTGTTCACGGTTCGCAGTATTTTACATTGAGTCTTATGGAAGACTGTGAACAGTTGTGGACGGAAAAAAAAAAATATTTTCTTTGACTTTTTGGGGTTTTTGGGTTTTTTGGGTTCAAATCTTAGAGAAAATTGATCTCGAGCTCAAAATGACCAAAAAAAAAAAAATTGTAAAAATTATCCTCAAGCATACGCGGACATTAATCGCAATCAATTGCTTGCAGTGGTTTGCACTGTTCACAAAACTCCGTAAGATTCTGTGTGAACGACTGTAAAAATGAAAAAAGACAGCTCTATGTAACAACTCAATTAAGGCCGTTGCTGTTAAAAGGGTTCAAATATAACGATTATAAACTATTTTGCGTATAGTGAGTTAATTTATTTTATGTAATTAGAATATATACTTTACTTTACGCAAGGGAGTTTATAATGGTTATATTTTATTGTTTTGACCTCGAGTAGTGTTTTAATTCCATTTTAGTGTTTTTCAGCTTTTTACCCTTTGGTATAATGGTGCTTAAAATATGAGATGTGCTCTGTTTAAGTAAATTATGTTGCGCTATAATCAGAGTGTTTTGGATAGAGCAAATTGTGAATGTGTTATGAGCCCTTTTTCTGGCAAACCCTCAATTGTTGTTTCCAATTTTTGTGTCATTGTTGTCAACACAGTTAAATACCCTCCGCTTAAAAAATTTGACGTCCTCATCGATCAAATGTAAAATAGGAATTATAGAAGGTTTCTAAAAGCTTTAGAGTTTCTTAGGTGTCATCTCCTACAGAGAAGAATTTCGATAAGATTTGTAATGAAATTTTAAATTAATCTGTAGGTAAGAGTTAAGTCTTAAATCATCCTGTCAGTGAAGGTTGTTTTTCTACGATGCTTATTTGCTCAATTTGCCATGTTTTATTGTTAATTTTTTTTTTTTGACATATATCCTCTCTTAAAAATTTGAGTCAATCTTATAAAATACTAAATTAAATGAGAGATGCAATGAAATTCAAGTTGAATTGAAACTAATGATTTTTCTAAAAATTCCACGTTGACGTGAAAACAACAAATTTGGTGCTTTTGTTTTTTTATTTTTAAGTCCATTTATATGTTCTTCCTTTAAATTTTGCAACAATCCTACAAAATTTTTGTCAAAATTTGATTTTAGTTTCTTTATTTTGTGTTTTTGTATGTGACCCTCAGCGGTCTACGCTCAAATAGAATTCTGTCAACATGTGTACTTTTTCGATAATTTTTATTTACGTATTTACTCGTATCTCTTCATCAATTCTACTGTCTCAACCAAATGTTTGAAATCTTCAGTCTCTTGTTTTTCTAAATTTGTCATTGACGTAGAAAAGCCTCTTTCGATTTTTATTCTGTACGATTCGACTCTGTAAACGTGATTTATTGATTTACTTGAAGGAGAAGGTGTGATTTTTTAGAGCTTCTGTGTCCAGGTTACTGACTAGGTAAATACTGTTTAACTAAACGAGCCAACGGAGTTTACATTGTGGTACGGTTGAACTGAAATGAAAATAAAACAAGAACAAAATTAAAATTTATAACTCCTGCTGCCCTCATGAAGCTAATGTTTTTGTTGAAGGACAATGAAAAAGACAATAAAAACTTAATTGAGTAATTTACAAATGAAAGAACTTCAAAACTTAGTAAATATCTGAACGTGACGGTTTTTTTTACTGAATCGTACGAAATCAGCATCTCCAATTTTTTTCTCTCCACTTTTGAGGCATTCGAGGCATTAAAACTGAAAAACTAAGAAAATATCTGAACTTGACTGCTTTTTTGACTAAATTGTATAAAATCACCTTTTTGAATTTTTGTCTCCACTGTATTCCATGTCACTTTAATGTGTCCCATGTCCCCTCTGCTTTTAGCCTGAAGCATTAACATAGCACACTGAAAAAACACTACAGTCTACATAGGTTTACCAAGGCACTTCCAGTCGTGAAGCCCGCTACTTTCTTCGATGCAGTCTGTAATCATGGGTTGCACCTTTGAAAATTACAGGCATCACAACCAGAGTGCTTCGGTAAACCTATATAGTCCGTAATTTACGGTGTCCAACTGTGCAAGACTGCATCGTTTTTTCAGTGTATATTCAACACCTCGTTTAAAACATTGACGATTCTTTTGCACCTTCAATTTCAAGCAACTAAAACCAGAACTGTTCGTGTACTCTGAAGTACCCAAAATAAATCATGGATACATTTATTCTTTTTATAACTCTTCGTGCACTCCATTGAAATTAAAATGATCATCTCCTTTGGTATCTATGTTTGGTGTATTTCAATCGATTACAAACTTTATTAGTGTTGTGAACAATTTTATGCTCGAATTTAGCTGGCTGTCTGACAAATTCATTTAGACTTAGCATCAGGGATGCAGAATGTTCTTCTTCTCCGCAATTTACCCGTAAACCAGAATAAATCGCTTCCCCAATCCGGAACCCCTCAGCTTCCAAATTGACGACCTTTTTGCAAAAGTGCTTTCACAATAAATTGATGACCTTTTTGCTTAAGTGCCTCTAAAATCCATCTGAAATAGAAAGGAGCACAAAAACTTAAGTTTTTTTTTTCGAAGATGATTTGATTTTGATTTTGGTGGAGCCTCCACAATTTACATATTGTGAACATTCTGCAGCACTGGTAACCAGTGGATTCTATAAGATATTACTGTCTTGACTCGCCGCAGTCAAGTTACGGTAGAGGACAGAAAGAATGCCAGAAGACTCCTAGAGGTTGGCTACAGGCTACAAAAAGAATTTCAGACGACTCCTTAAGGTAGGCCACCTGCAATGCTTAAATTCATTGAGATAGGTATTGCGGGCGACCTGCTTCAAGGAGATGTCTGACATTCTTTTTGTCCCTGACGACCCTGACTGTACATTGAAGCTCTAGTCTGTTGCCAATAATTGAAAAGCTCAGCAGAAAAACTTCTCTTTACCAAGTTCTTGAAAATTATTTTGAAAAATTAGCTCTTTCAAGTTATCGACAGAACCTCCTCCACTGTGAGGACTGAATGCTCGGCAAACCTTTACATTCCATTTACTGGTCTCTTTCCGTTATAACTTGTGCAAATTGATTAGTGGCTTACTGTAGTGAACCTAATCATCAATCATCTGGCATGTCATTACTTTTATCATGGTCTGGGAACTTGGTTCGTGTAAGACAGGCCTAAAATTTAATCGTGATATATTAAACCAGTCATTTTAATATTGAGGTGTAAGTTTTTTGCATTAAAAGAAGAAAGAAAAAAGTGATCAAGGAAGCCATCCAAAGGTTTAATATTTTGAACTTTCCAATTGTCTCTGTAAGATTTATTTTTTTAATTCTAATTTGTGCTTCTAGAGCATGTCTACTTTATGTGGCAAAATTAAATTTTGTCTTATTTTTGCGTGGAATAGTTAAGTATGTCCAAATTGTTCAGTCCCTCCTTAATTAATAATTCAATTAAAGTTGTAATTATAGTAATATAGGTATAAGTTGTACCTATTCTTATCATTTCTGTTGTAATGATATTTTCTTTTTCTAAGTTCATCTTAAAAAAACTCCAGCAGAACTTCCAAAATTTTTCTATTTTTTGTTTTTTTTTTTTCCATTATATCCATCTAAAAAAAAAAGGGTGCATTATAAGTTTGCGGCTAATTTTTAGGGCTAAATTGTGCAGAAATTTTCTTAATTTTGAAAGTACGATAGTCTCACTCAAATTGTGAATGTAAGCACTTTCATTCTTTTCTTTTATTTATTTAGGTATTTCCTCTTTTTTTTCTATTTCCTTCTTCCATATTTATTCATCAAAAATGTGATGAAACGAGTTTCTTGATGAGTTTTTTAGTGTTTTTAATTAGAAAATTAAACAAAGTTTTTTCTATGAAGGGGGTTCTTAAATTCCAATGTTGACTAGCGCATTTTATTTAAAATTAAAACCTTATCTCTCCCCTTGACATCTGGAACTGATTGTGAGTAAGTAATTCAGAGTAAATTCTATACTTCAATCAAGAGGTTTATTGCTTCCTGTTACAGAAATTCTCTATTTCGTGTTTGTGACTTATAAACTGAAAAAACTAGTGTCCTTTGATGGAAACAATGAGCCATCCAGCTCCACTGTCTTCTAAAGGACTGGAACATTCGACCATCCCATAAATATTCATCAATTTTGTCAAATGTCAATTTGTCTGTCATTTTTCAATTTTTTTCAAAACAGTTTTTCAGTGTTCCTTTGCGGTTGTCAGAAATGTTAGTCGAATAAAACTGGGGAAAATCAAGTACTTAATCCTTCAATTAAATGAAAAATCCCAGCTATAAGAAAATATTTCACATCGTTAGCCGTTGTTCTAGCAATTTCTGTTTTCTTCTTTATTTTTTACCTTTTCTGATGAGTTTATTTGCGAAATCATCATTCAACGATTGCATGAATCCAACTTGATGTTTAGTACCTATTGTTACTTTTTATAATTTTTATTACGTTTAATTTAGATGAAATCAATGTTATCAATAAAAGATATCTGGAATTTAAAATCTATTTTACCTACCTTAATCTTCAACCCATTTATAGCAATGATCATTGTTACTGAAACAATGTTCAGAATATTTCTTTTGTTTTAACGAATCTGAAAAATTGTGCTCCACAATAATTGGGTTCTGACTTGTGGGACCCCTGTCACCTGTGTCCGTTGATATTTTGAAATTCGAAAAACATATTGCTGTTTCATTGAAGAAGCAAATGTCCTGAGGGGCTCAATCATACGGGTGATTTCATGATAACGAGAATAGTGGAGTCTTCAACTCTTGAAAAGTAAAAGATGATCAAATTCAAATATTTACAAGCAGAGTGTTATTTATTGGTGTTAGCTGATCTTTCTAGAAAATATTTGGTCTTTTAATGCCGGAGTGGATGCCGTGGATGACAACCAGCGTTGTCCACTGCCAAATCACAGCACATTTTTAAAGCATAACAAATGTACACTAGAAGTTGCCACCGTGATTTCCACCACTCCGAAACTCATTCAAAATCCAGTTTTTCCGTTTAAGTAACTATTAGACCCTGCTAAAGATGAGATTGTTGCTGCAAAGTGATTATTTTGTTTTTCGTTGTAAAATTGCCCTTTTAATCTATAAGATTCGCTCTTGACTGTATCAAAGTGTACAAAATCCGCCTGAAAAAGTGTGATGTATTCCATGGCAATGATGCTGTTTTTCCTCCCTGGCACCGTAGTTAGGATGGAAAATCATTGCTGTCTAACTTTTTATCCATCACATACGGTCGGGGGGGGGGGCGTAATTTCCTCCGCGGGTGCGCTTCTGACTCCGAAACACCATCCAAAATTAATGATAAAAAATTCGGGGGTCCCGGCAAAAGTTAGGCGCCTGCTCCTTCTGATTTCTTTGCACTTGCCTAATATGACCTGCCCTGTCAAGTATAAGTAAAAATATTACTTATAATCTTTGGTCAAGTAGGGAAGGACAGTAAAGGTACCACACGCCTCTCGTCCTCTTTCCTCCGAAAAAATTCCCCTTTTTCGATCATGAGTTTTCCCTGGGTTTCCCCCATCGCCTGCCCATTAATTCGCGCCCCTTGCTCCTTTACCCCCAACCCGCCACTCGCGCATTGGCGGATACAGCAACCCCCCCCCCCCCCTCGTTCAGCCGTAAATTGGGGACGGGGAAAAGAAAGAGAAAAGACAGGAATGGGGACGCCGATGGGCAAAAACCAAAAACCCCAAGTCCCCCCCCCCGTTTGCGAGGGCTGGATGCGCGAACACTCTCATCCCTTTCACCTCCGTTTGTATTTCAGCCGAAATCGGTAATTTGTTGGATTTGTCCAATGATTTTTTTAAATAATGCGGGATCTCATGTAAACATTAAAAAATCTTGAGTCCAGGCCCCGCAACTGCAGTCGCTGATTCGCGTCTTGTTGGATCAAGTTAAATCAATAAAAGGTCCACCTAACACTGTAACCGTATTCTGTATTATGATGAATGGCATTCCAAGCGGAGGATATAGGGCTATCGGCAATTTTATGTTAGTTTTATTTTAACAGCCTGCTCATCATGATTAGTTGAAGGCGCTGTATGCCGCGAAAAGTTTCTGAGAGCACTCTTCTTATCTAAACTGCGCTTACCGGGGACCAAATAGTGTTACGGCTTGACGGTCCTCCGAAAGACGTTGGATGGTGCGCACGTAAGTATATTTGCGTGTAGTTTATACCCCCCGTAAGTGCTCACCGATCATCTGCGTGCGGGACCGTGAGGACGCAACACTATTTGGTCCCTGATACCGCAGACTTCGGCAAACACGCTGCCAGCTGTCGATGAGCGAGTAAGGGCACCCGGTCAGCGTGCTCACCCGCCCCGTTCGCTCTACTTCCTGTAATCCTGTAGAAGCTCGACTTCGCGTCAAAATTCTTTTAAAGCCAAAGCGAAGGGCCGACCAA
The DNA here is from genome assembly GCA_011764245.1 of Trialeurodes vaporariorum. Taxonomy (NCBI): domain Eukaryota; kingdom Metazoa; phylum Arthropoda; class Insecta; order Hemiptera; family Aleyrodidae; genus Trialeurodes; species Trialeurodes vaporariorum. The sequence goes on along the minus strand of VMOF01000320.1, from coordinate 37,593,633 downwards.
TCCACTGTCACACTGAAATCAGAAGTTAGCTGGTTTGCATCATCGGGGCTGACAGGACTCCTTCGCGGCTCATGAAAAATGAATTCTTATCGACCACGCGCTCAAACGATCCTTCAATCTCATTCCTGCGTCTGTCAGCTGATACTTATAAATCTTCTTGTCGATGTTGACTTGACAACATCTTTTCAGTGCGTGCGTGCTAGCGACCGACACGACTGCAAGCACGACTCAACCTGCAACCGTGCAGCCAACGACTCTTTTTATTGGTCCAAGTATCATTTTCGGTCGCGGGCAGAGAAAACAGAAACGCGGGAAACTTCTTCACGCATTCAAGTGTTCTTCTTATCAATCTTATCAGCAGGCGCTTATTAATTCTGCATTTCTCTCCTCATTCTCAGTCATCGTTAGAGGTTATTTTGTTTTTAAATGAATCATTTGAATGTGTGGTCTCTCCATTCTGATGCGTTGAGAATCGACGATATCGCGTTTGAATATATTTTTACATTTAACCTAAAGTTCCTAAAAACTTCTTGTGTTTCTTGATTCAAGTGTGCTTTTCTTTCGTGAATATAATCTGACGAGCGATGTCAAAGCGTGTTGTCGCCGGTGGTGCCCAAGAGAGAGATATGCAGGAGAAGAAGAGGAAATACACGGAGGAGATGGAGGAAGAGGAAGAGGAAGAGATGGAAGGATATGAGGCAGAAAAACGTCTTTGGGCAGAAATGAGGGAGAGGGAGCCAATGGAATCAGAAATGAAACAGGATCATTTCTTTGACAGTTATCACCGTTGGAGCGGCCATGTTTCTGAAAGCTACTATACAGAACGTTATAGTCCTGACAACTATATCGGGCGGCGTTCTCCTTCTCCTGGTGATTTTCCTGACAGAAGAAATTATATTGGGCGATATAGTCCTTACAGTGACAACTATGCTGTCTATGTTCATGAGGAACATCCTCCTTCCCCTTATTCACAAAATTTTATTGGACGGCATAGCCCTGACATAGGACGGTGGTCTCCTTGTCAGTTTCAAACTCAATCTGACTTATCGAGCGGTAAGTTACACTACCATGTCACCTGAGTTTTAACTTTAACTTTATTCAGAGAAAAAATAGCGATATTCTTATCATTCCTCCATTTCACTCCATTAACCTGAAATACGTCATGCTTCATTATTATCATTTGAAAAATCGTTGAGTGCTGAGGCAACGCTGGAGAGTACCGATCAACAACAGTAGTAGAGCTAGAGGAGAAGGAGGAGAAGAATGGAGATGATTTTACTCCTTCCTCTGTCTTATCAGTTGTATTGTTGATCCGTGAGAGAAAACCTGCTAGCTTGCATTGCAGTTATTTCCTCCTTTGATATTGTGAAACCTAATTTCCGCGCTCATCTCCCAGTAATTTTGAAACTTTTACCCTGTGACTGCTCCCTCCAGTTTATTGCTCTAACAAATTAAAAACAAGATTAATTTAATGGCTCCTGTTTGGCAAGCAGCAATGAATTCCCTGACTCAGCTCCTCTATGTCACTCCATAGATCCATTATTTCACCATCTCATGTGCCCCTGGATAATATCCAGCAGCTCACCTCCCGTCCTGAATATGATTATCTTTTAAGTAACTTATCCTTACTCACGGAAATGGATAAGGAACAAATTATCCTGCTCGCAGGAATCACAAGTTGTGCTTTGGCAGTGGCAGCCTATGTAATTTGGGGGCCATCACCTGGAAAAAGAAAGAAAGGTAAACCCATTGAGACAAAAGCTTGTATTTTAGTTTGATGCCAAGCATTTTTTAAGAATAGCTCTTAAACTTATTCTTGGAACTGCTCTGTAGTTTTGTTGCCGATTTCATGTTCCAGTCGTTTGACCTGATTGCACCATCGGCAAGTGCTGACCTTTCGGACGCGGCTGTAATATTTGCTTTGATTTGTATCATGTCAATCTTTGGTGTGTCAAGCAATTCAATGAAAGGGCTTAATGTGAACGTACCATCACTAACAGTCTACTCATCCTGTGACACCACTTTCATTTATAAGTAGTTTCATCAGGTCAATCAATGAATCAGTTTCTTGGTTCTGACCAGTTGATTCTTCTTATCTGGTCACTGGATTTGAACTGACTGCCCAGTGAAATATTTTGTTCCTTTCCTTCATCCAATTCCGGAAAGTTTAGTCGGAACATTTACGGGGAAGAAGTATTCTATTTTTCAGTGAATGACCTCTGTCAGTGTGTTTTCTGGCAAAATTTGTTTCATACTAATCTTCGAAACCAATCATACGTTTTGCGTTGAAAGATTTCACCGGAGTGAATTTATGTTATTGATTATTTTGCTTTCCTGTCATTATCATGATTACTATTTGCAAGGTGAGAAGAAGGTGAAGGTAAATGGAACAGAAGAGTTTGATCATCAAAAGCTGGCTACTTACCTTCCTGATATAGAATCAAGGCTTCTCTAGTTCTTGCTCTAACATTTTCTGAATTCATAATTCTGATAATTTTCTGGCATACTGATATCAAGTTTTGTCAATACTACTTATCTATTGTTTGGATTAAATGTTAAAATCTTAGCCATTTATTGATCATTACTAACAAACAAGGGTGATTCGACTGGCTCAGGACTTTTCTCTGTCGTTGGAAAATGTCAGTAGGTATTTGCATCATTCTAGCACTTAAAGCTACCTAGAGCAGACGCATTTTGAGTATCGGGTTCTGACATGTAGCAGTGCGTGCTACCGAACCGCATCAAAACGCATCGATGAGATGTTGGTTTGCGCAGAATTTCTACTCGTTCCTAATCAACCGCTCACCGATGCGGTACGGTAGCACACACCACTACTTGTCAGAACCCGATACTCAAAATGCGTCGGCTCTAGCCAAGGAATATTTCTGTGAAAGACACATTGCTTTTAGCCAGTTTAACTCAAGCAGACTATAAATTTAATGAACTGTTGAAATCACACAGCTATTTTAGCGACAAAAGTGAAAATACCATGGTAGACTGTGTGTTTTAGGTATCTCATGCACTTACTCATCTGTTTATTTTCAGGCCCTATTGTTGGACTGCGCAACTTGGGAATGACATGTTTCCTAAATACCGTGCTGCAGTCTTTAGCATCTTGCTCATTTTTTGTTGAATGGTCTGTGTCGTTACCTTGCAAGGGCAACGTTACTCAAACCATTGAGAGAATCTTACGAAGTAAGTATTAAATGAGTTTCCATCAACTTTTCTACCGTTGTAGATATTTTGCGTGCTTTTTCTTTCTATTCCTCTCCTGCTATATTTAAATTCCACGCTATGTCCCTGATTCTGACTTTTTTTTTTTCTATTCCTTATTGTTTGGATCCTTTGAGCTCGTGTACTTCCAGTATTGGATTCTGACAATTAGCGATGCTCGCTTGTGAAATGCATAAAAAAGCATCATTGAGTGGTTGGTAAGTAACAAGTTGAAATCTCCCATTCTCTCCTATTTCAGAGAAAGTGGCTGTTTGTGATAAACACTAAGGCCAAGTACCCCCCCAGCTTCCCCCCCCCCAAAAAAAAAAAAAAAAAAAAAAAAGTTGAAATCATTTGCTAACCAATCACTCACCAATGTGTTTTGATGCATTTCGGAAGGAAGCAGGCACTGCTACTCGTTAGATACTGATGATTAAAATGAGTAAGCTCTGATTTCCATTTTATCTTGATTTAAAAAGAAGAAAAAAATTGTTCAGTAGCGTCATTTGTGGGGGTGGGCAAACTACCCCCCCCCCCCCCCCCAAAGGGTGTCGGCCAAAAGTGAAAAAGTGATGGCCCTTCTTTTTTTTTTTAAGGAGAAGAAAAGAGTTTTGAACTAAACTTTGGTGGTCATCAACGAGTTTTGTTGGAATTTAGGGCAGTAAATATAGGATATGCAGGGCTGTAGAGTGTCTGTTATAACATTGATGAGAGAAAAAGCAAAAAAAGAGGGTCATCACATTTTTGCCCCCCCCCCTCTCCAAGCCGAACCAGAAATGACGCCCCTGAAATTGTTCCTTGACATTTTCCCTCAACAGCCAGACTGTGCTTTTACCAGGAAACTACACAGTACAAAGGTCTGAATTCTTCTTGGTTATTAATTGTACATTGATTTGGGATTAAGTAGTACCAACATTCAAATTTAAAAAAATTGTGAAAAGACTTGTAGATAAGTGCTCAGTGCTTAATAGATTACGATCTCTTTAAACAGGCGATTTTTATCTGCTTTTTTTCAACTGCGGAGTTCTTGGGGAAAACCATGTGTGAAACAAAGAGCGTGTTCATCAAAAATGCATATTTCTAAGCAATGTTGTATCTGTTTCCAATGAGATAAAGGGGTTGTGCTTTTGTATTTCTTTTGTACGTAACAATTGGAGCTTGGATCATTCGTCAAATAAAAAGAGCGACCCGTTTATCTCATTATAATCACAAGTAATTATGCTTTGAAGTAAGAATTTGTGAGGACAAGCATATCCTCTGTTCTGTACATGGTTTTTCCAAAGTACTAATTAATAAGGGAAAAAATTCAAGCTTATTTATCGTTATTTATTTTTCTGCCATTTCCTTGAATCCTTGCACAAAATTGTGGCGGCAAAACTTTGCCGCACACTCGTAATGTGATTAAATTCATCTTACTAATTTTTGATTAAATTTTCTGCTTCCAGTTTTAAATGGTGAAGTTAATGGAGTGGATATTCCGTACTCTCCCACTGATATCCTTGCGGCCATCAGAAAGCATGGGTGGGCTATGCCTCATTCTGAACATGATGCTCACGAATTTTTTCACGTTGTCTTGACTTCAATTGAAGAAGAAATAACCAAGAACAGTCCTCTGGTAATTTTCACTTTCTATCTCCAACACACAAAAAAAAAAAAAAAAATATAGACTGTTTTGACTGTTTTATTGACAAGCGAAAAATTTTAAATCAAGAAATCCAATCGGCTTAAATGCTTTCTTTAAGTGTAAAACAGGCATTTGATTGGTCAAATTAGAATTTTGCTGTGTCTCAAAAAAACAGTATTTTGCTATTTTCCCTTCCTATTCTTTTAGAAATTGTTGTTTGGTTTCTTTGATTATCAAAGATTTCAAGTTACCAAAGAGCGCCTTCTTTTATCCACCGGTTGTTTTTCCACCGGTAAGTCTCGGTTCTATTATATGACGTCATCAACCATGAACCACCGGTGGCTAAAAGAACGGGTTGGTTGCAGTTGGTTGTTTGTTCCGTTGGGTTTTGTTTTTGTTCAAATGAAACTACAATTAACAAATGATTTTCAGTGAAAATTGTTGTATTGTACGGATAACACCTGATACGATTACTGTTGAGACTTGAGATTCACGATTCGATCGAAACAGCTAACCAAACAGAACACTTATTTTACATTCAGTACGAACAACCGGTTGTCACTTGGTGGATAAAAGAACGAGTTGGTTGACAAACACGGTTTCTATTATGAAACCACCGGTGGATGAAAGAACGGGTTGGTTGCAAGTTGGTTTTTGTAATAGCAAATAATGGAACAACCGGTGGATAAAAAAAGACGCTCTAAGTTAAACTACTGATTTTCAAAATCAGCAATATTTTTAGGTTAATTTTATCTTCGTAAAAAATAGATTTTTCAATTATGCTTAAATTTACAGAAAAGCTGTAGTTTTTATATCGTCTTCACAACAGTTTCATCTTTATTTTAGTTACATAGCAGGACAGGTAACAAGCAAACAAAAATCTTCCTGTTTGATGTTAAGTACTCTACCGAAAGTTTGCAGTGCCGAACCCATCTTGGAAACTTAGAAAAAGTTGACTCGGGTGGTGAGAGTACGTGGCACAGTCCTTATGGCAAATTGCCTCCAGTTACTTTTGAAAAATTTGGCATCGTTTCGTTGGTCTTGTAATCAGGATGATGAGACAAGACAATGATGTCAAATTTATCAAAACTAACCGTTGGCAATTTTTCATCAGGACTGTGCCACGTTCTTATAAAAGAATCTTAAGTTACCAATACAAACCAGCTATTTCTTTTTGGATCATGTTAAGTGAGTAAGAATGTGAAAAAAGGGGGCAAAATAAATTATGCTTTAAGTGTAATGGCTTGTCAACTATTTTGTTTGTTGCAGAGGAAGAGCTTATTAGATATTCAAGAGAAAGAGTCTGAAGAAACAAACGATGAAGAAGAGACAGAGGATCCCAAAGAAGCTGCGCAGGATCAAGGCGATGTCTCCTCTGAGCCAATGAATCAAAAAACAGCTACTTTGGACAATAAGTTAGCCACATTTCTATCCTCTTTTTTCTTCAGCTTTAAACAAAGAGGGGCTTTCTGGGATGTAGTTTTGAAGAAAATGTTACAATTTTGTTTTGTTTTCGTCCAAACGTGTACAGTTCTATCCTCTTTTGGCAACTTTGCCACTTACTTGATGTCGAATTTTGAAGTGCAAAACACAATACAACAAGTTACTCTTGGTGAGAGTAGTTCTTGCAGCGCTTTGATAGTAATAAATTAGAGCTCATGCATTTTAAGTATTGGGTTGGCAGGTTTTCATTAGTAGCGGTGTCAGCTTCCGAAATTTAGAAAACGGATTGGTCAGTGGTTGTTTAGCAAAGAGTAACGACTCGTTGCCATCTAATTGTTCACCGATACATTTTGGAAGCTGGCACTGCTACTTCTCTGAATTTATCAATCCGATACTCAAAATGCATGAGCTCTTATTTTTTCCTTTTGTCTCTTTCATGGGCAGTTACAAGAATTTGTCTTGCTCTCTCTCCGGCCGTTTGAACACATGTGTTAGAAGGATAGCGGAGGCCGGAGGGAGTCGATCGCTTGATTTCATCTCCTATTTCTGTCCTTTTAACACACACGTTCAAATGGGAGGAGAGTGAGAAAGGCAATTTCTTTTATACATCCATGGTTTCTCCTCGGTAGAACTACTTGATGATATGATACAAACCATACCACAGAAATGTTGCAAATTGCCTTTACTTTACGGATATCAACTTTTTTTTTTTTTTTTTTTTTATATCTTTGGAGGTTGTTTTTTTTTAAAAAATTAGAAAAGTACAATTCGAACCCCTGTAACGCTCCAAGAAAAGGTCATTTTCAGGCAGGGGTTTGAACCACGACTAAAAATCGGTTTGGTTCAGTTCACGGCTCACGGAAAGTTGATGAACCGCATAAATGGTTCGGTTTGAAAGAAATTTTGAAATTGCGGTTCAGGTTCGGTTCGGGTTTTTGAAATCTGCTGAACCGGTTCAAACCAAACCTTTGACGAGCAAACTGCTCCGAACCAGTTCAGGTGAGTCGTAAAAAACTGAGTTCTTTTAAGAGTCTAAAATTTAGACGAAAGAGAGACATTAAAATTTGATATGAAAATTTCTAACTCATTTAAATGAATGTTGAAAAAATAATGTCTTTCTTCGAGTGTCCAAAGGCAACGATCGCATGCATCGCAATCCAAGAGAAAAATCTCAGATGATCGGAAATTTTATGCAGACTGGAGACCTCCTATTTGAAGATCACACGTCTCCAAGTTACTTCAAATTTTAAACCGCTTGCGAACCGGTTCAACTGCCGGTTTGGAGTTTTTCAAAATATAGGTTTGGTTTGGTTCGCGGCTCATGAAATTTACCAAGTGCGGTTTGAGTTTGGTACGCGGTTTATGAAAAATGCTGGTTCGGAGCAGTTTACGCATCGCGGTTTGGTTTGGTACAAACCCTTGCTTTCAGGGGCTTTTGAAAATAATGAAAATAATGAAAATAATGAAAATAGACTATTTGGGGGTCAATTTCCATTTCTGCATTTTATCTCACAATTTTTTAACCAGCAGCTCTTGAGAAAAAAGAGGTAACCAGGGAGCTGATTCTGCTCTTTTAGACGAGATGAGATAACGGGAATCGATCATTCCCTTCAATTTGAACTGCGTCACGTGACAATTTTGAAGTCGTTCGAGTTGTTCATTTTAGACCAAATGACTCCTCAGTCCTCGTGCCTCAAAATTCGTCACATGACGCCGTTTAAACCAATGGGATCGGTCAATTCCCACTATCTAATATCGTCTCGTTCAAAAGAGCAGAATCAGCTCCCAGGTGGTCTGAGCCACCCTGTTCAAGAGAAACCTACCGGCCTGGTCCTTCGCCAACAAGAACTCTGATCACCCAAAGATTATGGATGATGATCGCCCAAAGATTATGGATGATGATTGCCCAATTCTTCTTAACAATAATAAATCAATTTAATTTGTTTAAATGAAAAATTGAATTATGCAACATCCGACTCACTATCAGTTTTTAGCAATCGAGGCAGTTCCAGGAAGAAGGGCTGACAAAACACCGAGTGCGGTCTTATGGAGAAACCCTTGTTGAACCACATTACTAATTTCTTGGAAAGATCACACCCGATGTCCTATGAGTAATCACCTCCAGTATCATCTCATGCATTCATCATCAGTTTTTTTTGCTTACTGCACCTACTCCAAATAGAAATGAGTAGAAAGAGTTGTAATCTTTGTTTTTTCCAAGCCAATTGTTCTGAAAATGCACTTTTTTGATTTATCTATGTTTACCTTTGCTTTTGCCATTCTAGAACTGTACTTCAAAATGGAAATGCTGTACCAATTAGGAATTTTGCTTGCTTCAACAAAATGTCTCCAAATATTATGGAGAAAACCAAGTCAAAACCATCACCTTTCAAAGGATTCTTGACGAGTCAGTTGAAATGCACGGATTGCGGATTTATGGTAAAAATTGCATACTTCTAATTCTTATTCTTCTTACTAGAAAACAACAAAGCTTTTTGTAAAGTTAGTAGAAAAAATACAAAAACAAAATTTACAATTTTTATTTACTACTGTTGGCCATTGCGGTTCAAGCGTTTCATCAGAACGGAACACACTAACCAACCTGACAAGTCGATGCAACGATCGCTGTTACTTGAGTTCCAATGAAATGCAACCACCTAAACCCCATCAAATCTGGAGTTATTTGATGTGTTTGGGACCCAAGTTTCTTTTTGGAAAACGAATTTAATGAGCCGCTCTTCAAAAGATTACACAGAAAATAAATAAATAGTGCAGTTCAAAAAGGTAAACAAAGACAGAAGGTGAGAATTTGGGAAGAGCCTGTTTTTTTACATCGGAATATTAGACAAACCACACTCAACCAAGAGTTACCAGTTCCCTTGTGTTCTGTCAAGTTCCTTCGCGTTCCATGCAAAGAAAAATTAGCCTTAATCTTAATGCACCTAATCTTACAGAATTCGCTAAATTAAAGTTTCATAAAACCTTGATACACATTATTGACGTCTGTGAAAGGCTCACTAACCGACAATATGACATCCTTGGTGCACCAGAGCTGGTCACAGAAGTACAGTGTATGAGAATTTGGGAGAAAAGGTCCTAAAACCTGACTAAGAGCCTAAAACTCTTTGAGATCTCATTATTTATAAGGGGACACAATAGATCAGGAAATGTCGCAGTGTCATTTTATGGGCACTGAACGCTTTTAGGGGCTTGATCAAGTTGGCGAAAAGTTGGACTTGATATGAACTTGCATAACCTCACTCTTTGCTCACCAAAAGGCATCGATTACCCTCAAATCAAGCTCTTATGTGGCTGAAGCTTTACTTGAGGTTGATTGATGCTCATCGGTTGAACTAGGTTGAGTTCCGGCTTAATCAGGCCCCATAAGTTAAAAAAAAAGAAGTTTCGTTTTTGAATGAATGAATGAAAAAATGAAAAAATTATAAAATATAGGTTTCCGCCAGAAAAAATAAACCATTGCACTGTTTTGAAAACGTTGCGATGGATTAAGCCAGTTTTGATCCTATAAGCTTCAACCGTGATAGTTACTCACTCTAATATCTTTAATTTGTTTTCAGTCTCCATTGAGGTATGATCCTTTTGACAGTATTTCCCTTCATCTGCCCCCTTCGGCATCAATATTAACCCATTACTCCTTAACGCAGCTCTTGGATAAGTTTGTCGAGACAGAGCAAGTTGAAGGGGTAGAGTGTGATAGTTGTAACAAAAACAGGGACAAAGCAACGCCTCCTGTAACAGCAACTGCAGAGAAAACCCTACGCTTTGGCAAAGTAAGTCTCTAATCTTTTATTTATTTTTTTATCATAGATACTAAGAGAGTTGAGGGAGAAGAACTGAAGGGAGAGTTACACTGTTGCATAGAGAGAATATTAAGGGAGGGAAAATGGAGTTACACAACTGGATAGAGAAATGAAGCAAAAAAGAGAGTGGAGTAATATTTCATGTGAGAAAAGAGAGAAAAAAAATATATTTAGAGAACTTTGCCTCTTTGAGTGCTCTGAGTACTTCCTTCCCAATTTGAGAGTCCCTGGCAGTTCGCTGTTACTCTCCTCTTTCCCATCCTTTGTTTTGAGAATATTTTGATTGTCTTTCCTACCCCTTCTTTTTTTATGCAGTCCAGTCGTTCGCTGTGAAATATCAGCATAAAGAACCACGTGTTTTGGCAGCTGGACTTTAATACTACTACTACTACTTATTTCTTTTTAAGTACTTGGGGCACAGAATAATACAATCAGAAGGGAAACTCCCATAAGAGCCAATGGAAACAAGATTTGGAATTTACTGGCACAAACTGGCAACTGTGCCTACTCACTTCTCAAGATGGCGGACATGCTTTTTCAGGCTATACAACCAATCACAACTCGGCCAGTTGCCGGAGATCTGCCGAAGATGCTCACTTTCGAACATGGCGGCCAGAAGTAAAGAATGTTTCAAAATGAATTAGAGTTTCCGTTCTGATTAGAGTATTCTGTGCTTGGGGCTACCAAAGGCAGCTATGGCACGAGTCGAAACTACAAAATAAATTAACAAATACATTAGATAAAGTACATTAGCAAAGTATAATGGAATGAACAGGGGAACAAAAATCAATCAATAAATTCACTAACTTTATAAATGGCTTTTTCGAGACAATATTTCTTCAACTGTTTGAGAAAAATGTTTGTATGCTCATTCTTAAAAGATGTTTTGAGTTGTACCGGGAGGGTGTTAAAAAGTTGAATGGCTGAATGTTTCAAATTATTTTTGGATATACATATGTAGTCTGACTTTAAAATTATCAATATCAGTGTGTCTCGTATTATAGGTATGCTTATGGATCATACCAGAAGGATTAATTAAATTATTGACAGTAGCATATTTGATGGTTTCGAAGATATAAAGTGATGAGATTAATTTAATATGTTTTTGTGATCAGCTTTTTTTTTCTCCTGTACAGTTTGTTATCGATTGGGGCTGCTTTGAAAACTGGATATTTAATTCTCTTTCATCTGGCACCTACCTGCTCTAGACAGCTCCATTGTGCCGACTTGAAATAAACGAAAAATTAAATAGAATTAACTCGAATTTTTGAAATTTGAAGAAAAATTTGTGGTAGCTGTTAAAGAAAATATGTATCCTGAATTGCCAGAAAAGATTGACTCTTTAAACCCTCTGTACTCCATAAAAAAGAATCTTAATTAGATCAATTGCATTTCCTTAACCCTTCCCGTCATGAATTATGAAAGAAGTGTCACTGTGATCTGAAACCGAAACCATTAAATTGAACGAACTTTTCTCACATGATTTCATGTGTGAGTACTGTGAGTCAAAAATTTCCGAATTTTCATAAGGCACCGTGTAAAAATGTCGTCCACTATATTGGACACTGTGACGGAAAGGGTTAAACAATTAAACATTCATCCAGATTTTTTTTATAATAATTTCACATCTCAAAAGATCAGGGTGTTCTGCATTGTGGCGGTATTCCGGTGTGTGTTTCCGCATCCTGTTCCCTTCTTACATGTCCAGACCTGTTGTTTGCTCTGAAATATGGGCATAAGAGCTACCTCCAAAAGCTAGGGCGCAACGGAACCTTATCCATCTTTACGTCTCAAAAGAAAAAAATCATTTTAATTTTTCCAATTGAAGAAAGAAAAAATTCAGTTATTCATTTCTTCCAATGAAAGAAAATTTAGAAGAAACCACTTGGCAATTTTGCAGATTTCTCTATTCATTAAATTTCTTTTTCTTGAATTTAACATTTAGAGGCAAAGTTTATCCTGCTTGAACTGTGAGGAGTCATAGAAAAATTTTGTGTGGAATTTTGGTATAAATTATAACAAAACTGCAATCTACACCAGCGGAAATTTTTGCGTTTTAGTCAAAGCAAACCCTTAAATTTGGCTGATGTACGATAAAAAAATGTTCTTAATTTCTTTCTTAACTTTTTAATTAGTGCTATAGCTTAGCTCAAGCACATATTGCAACCATTTGCTGTATGTATAAATTTGCGCTATGCTTTGAACAAGGCATAGAAGTGCAAGTAAATATAATTAATATTTTCTTTTTGTCGTAATCCATTTTAATTTTGATCATTTCTCAACCTTTAAAATCCTTAATCCTGTTCCAGTTACCAAAATGTCTGTGCTTTCATATTGCTCGGATGATAATGCAGTCAAACGGAACAACGTTCAAAAGACAGGATTCTGTAGAATTTTCAGAATATCTCATCATGGATCCGTATACACACAACACATTGATCAAACAAACAATTAACGTAAGTGATTCTCACCTATTTATTCACCATAAAACTTACCATTGCGTTTGTTTTTATTTTAAAGGAAGCAAAATATAAATGCCAACTAACAAATTAACATACAGGGTGTGAGGAAAGTCTTCTCCCCCCCCCCCCCCCCCGGTCTAACTTTTGAACGGTTGAAGATAAAAAAACGAAACTCGGGGATGTTTATAACTTGATGGAACTACTTTTTTGCGTATCCAAAATTTTCGGGGGGGCGCCCTCTAACTAAAAATTTTCAAATGGCAATCCCTATCTTGTACCTTGTTTTAAAGGGCATAAAATTCTAAGACTTTTGGCGCAAACCGGAGGTTGATATCATTTTTCGTCTTCGATATATCGATAGTCAAAGTTCGATTTCAACCCTTTCTCAGAAAATCAGAACTCCCATTTGAAAAGTTGGAATTTAGAAAACTAGGAGTCAAAAATACTCTAAAAATCAAATATTTTTCAGAAAAAAATACGGTTTTGATATTAGTCTAGTCTTAGAGCCCCCCAAAATTATTTAAAAGAATGACCCCTCAGGGGGGCTATCTCAAAAATTCCGAGCCACGACCCTTATCGAATGATACATCGCTTGAAAGGGCACACAAAACTGAGCATTTTGGCGCAAACCGCAGGTTGATATCGTTTTTGGTTTTTGATATATCGAAATTTGCAAATGGGTAAATATTCAACTTTTGTCATTCGATATATTGAAAACCAAAAACGATATGGACCTGCGGTTTGCGCCAAAATGCTCAGTTTCGTGTGCCCTTTCAAGCAATGTATTACTCGATACATTGCTTCAGCTGCGCCAGCTATACGTCATCCCCTTCTTCACTCTACCCGGTGATAGTGCCAGGCAGACGGAGAGGCAGTGGAGGGTGTGCGCATTGACTGACCTGTGTAGTTAGAACATGCATAAAATATGCTATCATTAATGATATTATGTGTATTTTATCTGAAAGCTTGCTCCCAATGCATAATCACCCTACGAGGCATTATTCCACTAACAACTGTACATTCTGCTCCAGTCTTTCGAACAGAAATTTATCTTCTCATCCATTCAACTATTTGATGCTCTTCCCCCGAAAATCAGGAAATGCTATGTTAGTGAGGGCATTACTCTTTTTGCTGCACCCATCCGATGTTTCCAATCTCAAATGCTTTCTACCATACAAAATGAGCTTGTCAAAACTTAAAATCAATAGCAGTTCTTAAATTTAAATAAAATTTTCAAACAATGCTTTTCATTTTATTTACTCTGAAAACCGCCTTCAATTTTACTATTCACTGTTATTTTAAGTCCTCAACGAGACTCAAGCCTGAAATTTTGTTTCAGAATAATAGAGTGAGATCATCTGAGGAAGGAAGTGCCAGGATCGAAGAAATGTAAGTTTTTCCTCCTGTTTTTTTTTGTTTGTTTGTTTTTTCTTTTTTATGATCTCTGTCCTCTTGTTTGCTGTGGAACACCACTATAACAAACCATTATGTTTGAATAGCTGGACTTTCCTGCAACTACTTGCATAGGTGGGGTTCTGGAATTAACCCTTTGACTGCTAGGTTAGGAATGCAGGTACAGCCAGAGTATGAATGGGAAACCGTGCAAATTTACGAATTTTTACGTTTTTTTTTTTTTTTAATTTTTTATTAATTTTTTTTTTTTAAAGTTTTGTGGAATCCAGTCACCATTGCGAGTATACTCGTGCGCAGCTCTAAGAGAAGAGGTTTCTCCACCGCGAGTATACTCGTCCGTAGCAGTTAAAGGGTTAATAACATCACTGTTAGGTTTCATAGGTTCAAAGAGGCCCAATAGACCATCCAATTTGATCTTCTAAAAAGGCCCTTTTTCATCAGTGGGCAGCAATGATTGCTGAGTTTGTTGAATCCTTAAACAGTTCAAAACTCATTTCTTTTGTCCCTCTTTTTTACCATTAGATCCATTGCTTGAGCAGGGTCGTTATTTGTTGTTAGCTATTACTATTACCCGGTCTCTAGTGTGTGTAGGCTTTGATCTCAACATATTAAATTCCTCGGTCGCAATTTTTTTTTCTCTTAAATATTTTGCTCTGGTCTCCTATATGCACGAGGGCTTTGAACCAAACCGAACCAAAAACTGCTCCGAACCGCCAGATCTCTGAACCGTGAACTGTTTTCCAGAGAACCTTTTGAACGAAAACCGGAACGGGTTGAACCGGTTTTGAATTGGTTTGCCAATATCTCAAAAGCGGTCCAAGCCACTATGAGTACTATGACCAACAACTCTAAATAATATTGTTTTCATGAATCGAGGCATCAATTGATATAAAAAACAGCTGAGGGAAAAATTAATCAAAAATAGACGCTTGCCAATGTGTACGTAGCTGTGACAGAGCATTAATTTCCAACATTTTCAAAATTCTATAGTTTGATACAATTATTTTCTGTGATATTATGTTTTATTTCATAATTATGATTTGTTTCATTCTATTGCTTTAATTTTCTTATTAAGTTAAACTGGTTCAAGAGCCGTTGAACCAGTTTGAACCAAACCCACTTTCCTTGTGAACCTGAATGGAATCATGAACCCGTTTTATCTGCAGACTCCGAACCAAAAAATTTACAGGTTCAAAGTAATGGTATGTACTGCCTTTAATCTTGACATTTTAAATTCTTTGGTCTCACTTTTTTTTCTTTTTTTTTAATTAATGTATTTTTTAATTCATTGTTCAAATTCTTTTATTCCAGCGATAAACCAAGGAACCATTTGTATAGACTTAAAGCTGTGATAGTTCATAAGGGCAATGGAGAATCCGGAGGGCATTTCATCACGTACCGGCATGGATATCTTCGATCACAAACTAGACACAGGTGCAAAGATACCCGAAACAATCCCAGGTACTCTCATGCTCCTGAATTCCTCTGTCCTCCCTCTCTGCCTCTTCCGTCTGATCTCCGCGCTTTTAATTACTGATCTCTTCGGCATGCCTAGTCTCTCACCAGATTACTAATGGGCCTGTCGCTAACTTTTGCTACAGCTTTATGAAGGATTGAAATTTTGAAAAATTAATTTAAAAGAATTTTGAGAGCATCAGAGGGTTTCAAAATCCACTCAAAAACTCATTAAACGCGTTTAGCAAACTTACAAGATTGCGGTCAAATGAGCAGGTGACAATGAGGAAGTCCCATCTAATAGGGCTCTTGCAAACTTTTGCTATAGGGGATTGAATTATTGATTCTTGCATATAAACCTGTAAAAATGACAATGAGTACACTAAAATATCATGATTTTCACTCTCAGAATTGGGCTTAATGGCGGAGAGACGCAGGTATGGGAGATTCCTATCAAAATTGAGACATATCTCTGTGTTTCCGTAGAGAAAGTGACCTAATAGACAGGAATCTCCCATGATACCTGGGTCGAACCGCCATTACGATTTTGCTGTTATAGCAGTTATGTGAGTTTATTACTGAATTTTAGACTTTCTTAGTGTGATTTTTGTGATTTTTGCTGGTCTTTACACAAGATTGGACTATTTATTTGCTCATAGCAAAAGTTTGCAAGAGCCCCATTGCAGTTTTCTGTATGATGAATAAATTTTTTCACCATAGACAGCTGCAATCAGATGGGACCCCTATTGTCACAGGCTCTTTCAACCGCCATCTTGTTTTTTCTTTAAATGCATTTATTAAGTTTATAAGTGGATTTTGGAACTTTCTGATTCTCTCAAGGTTATTTTCAAGTGATAACCCTCTACAAGGCTGTAACAAAAGTTTGGAACAGATCCATTGTCATTATTTATCCGTCCCTTTCCAGGAGTGTGGAAAGTATCGTTTTGTTTTTTTTTCTTCATTTTTTTTTTTTTTTTGAGGTGTTGGAAGCTTTTGCACTGATTTTTTGAAAATTTTATTTAAACTTCGCACGACCATGTTAATTAAAGACTGTTTATTATTACTTGTTCCTGAGTAGCTCCTGAAGTTGCAGAGCTTTATCATGAAATGCATGGATGTATATTTTTCATGATTACAATAGGTCAGTTGCACTGTCAACAGAATCGACTTTTGATGCTTGATTCTTGTAGATTATGCCGAGAAAGTAACAATGGTTTTTGTTCCATCGAAATCTGTTAAAAAATAAGCGAGATATAGCCACTTGAAAATGACGACATTATTGCGTCATTTTGTCGTTTTCCGCAATTGCGCGCCTCCTGTGTATCTTTCCACCAAGCGCGCAGTGATGCGAGAATGAGTCATTTTAAAAAGAACCATTGCCAAAGAAATTTCAAACTACAGTAAAAGCTCGCTGTGTCGGACGCTCAGTTACTCGGATTTTTCGCTGAGTCGGATTTTTTTCCCGGTCGCTTGAATTGCCCCATAAGACCAATGTAAAAAACGTCGGCATAAGTCGGATTTTTCAGAGTCGGAATTTCGCTTGTCTCGGATTTTTTTCCGGTCCCGAGATGACTTTTTTTTTTTGAGTCGGACAAAATTGCAGATAAACGAATAAAAGAACCCAAAAACAGATTGCCGAGTTCAAATTTTTGTTTGCGTGTTCATGTCATATATCAAACCAGCCGACCCACCTTTCATCTCTACCACACGCCGACTTCGCGGCGGGGCAGTGAGTGTCGTGAGTGATGCGTCGCGCGTCGTCGTGATAACACTGCAAGGACCCCGAAGAGAGTTTCCAATACGATCGGCATTTAATTAAAGACGACTCCATGCCACAGGGCCAAAAAAATGTTGAGTCCTCGCTAAGTCGCTAAGTAAGAGGTACGTGCTATGTAAAACGTACGGTCGGCAAACGTTCGCTCAACATTGAGGTTATGTAGCACTCCTCGTACACCCTTCGCAAGTCTCGGACGTAAAAGACTTCGAGGATTAGAAGTCTTTTGGTCCCGGAAAGGACCTACTTTTTTGGGCTCAGCAGTGTTGCCATGGTGGCATCATTATGCTAGCCGGAAACGGAAGACGAAATACGACAGGGTGACAAGATGAGGAAACTGATCGGAAACAAAGGAAGAACGGCACGCAACACCAAAGTCCTGGCGCGACACGGCACACTTGGACACTTAGGAGAAGAAAAAGGGGGGGGGGGGGATCGGTGAAAAGTAAACAAAAAAAATGCAGAGTTCAGCAGACCAGATGATTCATCAACGACACGAGAAAATCTCTTGCGTCGGTGTGATATTGTGATACCTCCCCCTCTCCTTCATACTAGATGCTGCGTCCGAAAAGACCAATTCCTTCAGACACCTCCAGCGCGAGCGCCAACCAGACTCAGCCGCGAGCCGCTGTCGTGCTCGTGGCGCCGGTTCAGCGGCAGGCGGCCCGCGGCAGTTATCGTGTCGCAACGAAGAATCTCTATTGCTTCGCGGTAAAATTGATAAGACACCCCTCGGGAGTTTGTTTAGTTAAGCGGCAAAACATCTTTTCCCACACCCGAGTTGCTGACACAAGTGTTGGGTACGAAATCGCCAAGAAAATACTGGTTTTTTCGGGAAACTTCGCGCTGAGTCGGATTTTTTGGGGGAAAATCCGACTCAGACGTAATTTTCATGAGTCGGACTTTCGTTAAGTCGGATAAATGCCGTGGTCCGAAGACGATCCGACACATCGAGCTTTTACTGTATTAAAGTTTAAAATCTGTCAATTTACAATGAATGTGATACTGTATTGCATTGCATTGCATTCGATGAAAGGGTGATTTTATGGTAATCAAGACTGATCTTTTACAAGCCACCCATCATATTAGTTGCAGAAGAATTAGATCTTATCGAATAGACCCTAAAGTTTACTATTTATCTGTGAAGAATACATTTAATTACCATCCAAAGGTTTGACAATTTCCGATTACCCAGTAATCACGTAATCGATTACACTCCTATTTGCCCAACTCCGGTCCATACTATAGTCTGAAAACCTTCAAAAAGTCCGCAAAACGGCAGCACTGATGTGATATTTAATCTGCTTTTATGTAGTTGTAACCGCACAGCCAAAAATCCAATTTGATTTCCTTTTTCTCCCCTTTTTCCAAAGAGGTCTGGCAGTCCACCGTATCCCTCTCCATCCTATCCTCTCGTGGGAGTACCTTGGTGTCCTTGGTACTTTCTTTCTGCTGTGCTCCCTTTTTTTTAAACTGAATCCAGTTGTTGGCCGTAAAAAACCAGCTCTGCAAACCGCAATGTACTGTGATTTTCAAAAGAAAGTACCCTGGTCGAAATTTTTACCATTTTAAATCTCGGCAACCTTTAAACAATTTTGCGACTTTCAAGTGTATGAGAACTAAACAGAATGACTCTTTGAAGTTTGTCATGAAAAATCGAATATTCTATTGAAAACAACAGAACAATTTAACTGTAAGAATTTCAATTGAAAGTCATAGTACAAAGAGCGCCCTAAAAGCACAGGGACTGTTGCTGTAACTGTGCAATTCTGAGAGAGAATTTTGTGATTTTTTAGTGTATTCATCGTCATTTTTACAGGTTTTTATGCAAGATTCATTTCTTTAATCACCTGTAGCAAAAATTTGCTGAAGCCCCATTAAGTTCATGATGGTTGAAAACGAACAAAGTCATGACAATTTGCTGTAACTGCAAAACCAAACAAGCTAGCAATCTGATCTTAGTGACATTTGAAAAAACAGCTCATTTTATTTTCAATTGACAGTTTTGGAAGAAGAAAAAAATTGCCACCTTATGGATTTTTTAATCAATATTTTCTCATAGCTAAAACGACTTTATGCCTTAATTTTCAAAGTAATTTTGTGTGTCTATGAGTAAATTTTGTAAGTTTTTAATGCACACATTGTAATTTTTGATGGAATTCGCTCAAGAATTTCCTATTCAATTCTTTACAGCAAAAATTAGTGAGAGCGCAAGCCAGGGCTGTCGTGAACCAATTTCAAAAGATACACCAATTCGTATAATTGTACTCAGCAACTACGAGAATATGCCAAACTGCCATGTTTTAACGCGGGGAAGAAAAAACTGTACGCGAAATTTTAAAAGATGACAGATGAGCAAAAAGATACTTTTTTTCAAATTAAATTTTACGCCGAGGATGCGATTATGTGCGTTTTGGCAGCCCTGGCAAGGACCCCATCTTAAGAGATTCTTGTGGCTCTAAAGCAGTTTCTATTGTGTCCAGTTTACATTTTTCTCTCCAGACACCTTTCAAAATATTTGTTGTCTTTGAATTCTTAGTTTTGTTTTTTTAAAATGTTTGTTGCTTCTTTGTTCTTTTCGGAACAGGTGGTATTATACTTCTGACGAAGAAGTTCGACAGACAACACTGTGCGAAGTTTTATCCTCCTTACCCTACATGATGTTCTACGAAAAATGTGAAGTGTCCAATTCAGATGACTCTGCAGACAGGTATTTAGTATTGTAATAGTTAGCTTTCCTATAATTTTACAAAAGCATACGCCTCTTCTAACTACAGAAATTCAAGCAGAACTCTTGAAGTTGCATTTTGAGACTGGTTCGCTTACGGGGGGCAAATTGTGCCGGGTCGCGTGAATCTCTGTATCAAAACACACCAAAGAAAGTCACAAATTAGAAAGGAACCTTCCATGGTACCTGCATAGCTCTGCCGTTACGACTTCAGGGGATTCTTCAGTGTATAGTGCCGATTTCTGCCACCGGAGCGCTACCGTTCGTTTAATGTCAAATTGAAGGTTGAAAGTCATTTATATTTAAGAAAACAAAAAGTCAGTCAAAACTAGATAATCATCTGAAACAATTCTCTGCAAAATATCTCGCCAATAACTTAAAAATAAGGCTGAATTCGATACAATAATTGATTTGCGATATTTTGGTACTTTCAGCCTTATTTTTAAGTTATTTGCGAAATATTTTACAGAGACGTTCTTCAGATGATTATCTAGTAAACTGACTTTCTGTTTTCTTAAATATTAATTACTTTTGGCCTGTAATTTGACATTAATCAAACAGTAGCGCTTTGGTGGCAGACATCGGCACTTAACGCTGAAGAATCACCTTTAAGTCATTTTGTGAGTCTGTGAGTAAATTTCGTAATTTTTTATGGTGCTTATCGTCATTTTTTTGGTTTTTGCGCCAGAATTATCTATTCAGTTGCATGTAGCAAAAGTTAGCAAGAGCCCTACTGTGCAGAATATTATGATTGGGTTCAAGCCAATGGGGCTTTTTCAAACTTTTGCCACAGAGGATTGAAGAGTGGATTCTTGCATAAAAACCTGTAAAAATGACGATGAGTGAACTGAAAAATTATGAAATTCACTCTCAGAATCGGGCATAATGGCGGTTCGACGCAGGTATCATGGAAGATTCCTATCTAATTTGAAACAAATCTCGGTGTTTTCGTAGAGAAAGTGACAAATTAGGCAGGAATCTCCCATGATACCAGCGTTGAAGGGCCATTGCGATCTTGCCGTTACAACAGTTTTGTTAGTTTATTACTGAATCTTGGACTTTTTCAGTGTGATTTTTGTGACTTTTGCTGGTTTTTTACAACAGATGGGACTATTTATTTCTCTATAGCAAAACTGTGCAACAGCCCCATTCTGGCAAGGATAGTACAAAAGTATGGGGACTGCAGGTCTGTTGGGAGTTGAGTCCCTTCATCTGCAGCCCCACTTCAGTCTCTGTTCTCAGTTCACGTTTTATTAATTGGTGCCTTTTTTTTTTTTTAATTTCAGGTAAAATTGGTGCCGAAAAAATCTCCATCCAGTTGAGAGAATTTTTTTTTTTACCTTCTACCTAGTCATAAATTTTAGGGCTTTAAAAAATCTTTTTTAGAGCTTTGAAAACAAAGAAAGACTTAAGTGAGTTTTAGTGGTTTATTAAGAGTACTTTATACTCTTCACTGCTCCATTCTCTTTTTTTTCCTTTTTTTTTTCTACAAAATACTTTTGTAATTCCTAGCTCTTAGACTATTAGATTTATTGAATGATATTTTTTATACTTGTGTTTTTTTCTGGTATTTTGTGTGTAATCTCGGGAATCAATAAATGCTGTTTTTTCTCCCTCTCTTGCCCCCCCCCCCTCCCTTCCCACTACTTGCCCAAATAATTTCAATTACATTATACTCGACTCCTAATCACTCAATATCATGAAAAATGAACTATCATCAGGGTTTGTTCCAGATGCGGTCAGTTGGGTTGACCTGTGTAATCTTTGGCAAAATTCAAAAACTCATTTCTTTACAAACGCTGAGTATTGAAGTAAAACGGGCGTTTTAAGGGTAAATTCATTGTAACGGGACTTACTGCTGACACCAATAGTTGTAACAGAAACTGTACAGTTAAAATGTCTACGGCTCCCAAACTAATGAATATTTCTGTCAAAAGTGTTTCTTTTAGCAAGTTCAACAAAAACAAATCATGAATTTATTGATGCATTGAAATTGCACTGCTTTTGAGGAGTCAAAAAGTCCTTTTGCCTGTTTTGACTCTTAAAAAGCTGTCTAGTTTCAACAATTCATTTAATTTACGGTCTGTTACTGAAGAAATTGCTGGAAGAAATGCCTTTAATAGAAATATTCTTTCATTTGGTAGCTTTAAACGTTTTTACTGTGTAATTCCTACAGCATTTTTTGGCTTCATTGAAAATTTCTGTTGTTGTGGAATTACCCTCAAACACCCTTGTTTCACAAAGTCTTGCATGTTAGAAAATTTTATTTATAAGAAGGAAGAAAAAAAAAACACTCAATGGATGTCAAAGATTACAAACCAATCCAGCACCCTCTCCTGAAAGGAACAGAAACTTTTTGTAGATTACCAGTAATAATAAATTTCCCTGGCCTTGAACTTTCAGTGATGCCTACTTCATTTGACAAGGTTTCAATCTCTTATCTCAAGATGAATTGTATCAATTTAAGAGTTCGATTATTGTATTTTTCAGAAACTATGAGTGATATCAGTTTGTCTTTTTTTTTCTCTTGAGTAGAGTTACGATTTGTCGAGGATTTAGTTCGTACTCCTAAGTAGAGCTGCGTTTGAGGAGCAGATTCTATTAATAACAATGCCCTTTTCGTTAAACTAACATCATAAATTGTAAGTACAAATAAATTTCATGTATTGTGGCTAGAATGTGAAACATAAGATTTGTAGTTTTTTGCGCTGACATAATTGTGAAAAGATGTCTCGGCAGGTTGTGAGCTTTGGCATTTGCATCTTGATTTAAGATGAATTCCATATTCTGAATTACAATAAGTACTATGCTCTATAAATGTATGCTACCCCACAAAATGATGTTACCTTCTCTCAATCTGTTTGTTCAATAGCTCAGTCTAAAAATGAACTCTAAGGCATTTAAAATAAACTTGTTCCGATTTTTATCTCTTGATTTGATTTATCTCAATTATTTGTCAGTGATAGTATAAATCCTTAAGGGCCCAAAAAATGTTTGGGACGGCTGGGCTTTGGGCAGAGACAATATTTAATCGATACCATGCACTACCTATCTCACCCATAGTAACTACTTTTCATTTTGGGGTCTCAACAAAACGCCGCAAACATGGACCATATGTTGATTGGTGAGAAGTTATTTAGGTTTATGCCTAATGAGAGCGAAGCACCAAAGTTGCATCAGTCAACATATGGTCCATGTTGAATGGTGCTCCCTATGTTGTCAGCCTTTGCACGGTCACCTAGTGTGAGGACTCTAATATATATTGTCTCTGGTTTTTGGTTGTGCCAAGAAATTGGGATTTAACCTCTGCGGGATATCCAGTGTAATCCTAACCAATGTCAAATTAAGACTTAATGTAATTTATCTTTAACGAAGCGGAAAGTCAGTTTCTCGATAATCATTTCAATAATATCTCCGGTCAACATTTTGTTCATTATTGTGAAAATAAGGCTAGAAGGACCAAAAACTGAAATATCTCATTTTGACTCAAGAATGGATTTCCAATATTCTGGTTATTGGTACTTCGAGTCTTATATTAAGTCATTGACAATACACTTTGCTGAGATATTTCTTAGATGATTATCTAGTAACTGACTTTCCGTTTTTTCAAACATAATTTACTTTTGAACAGTAATTTTACATTAATTAAGGGTAGCGCTCTGATGGCAGAAATCAGCACTAAATGTTGAAGTATCACCTGAAGGTGATTTCAGGCAAAACTTTTCCAGATTTCAATCAGACGGATAGCGCCACTAGTCAAGTTTTTGGCGTTTTAAACTGAAACCATAGATAAAATGCAAAATCCAATAATGTCAGCACCTGCAAAATTTTTCTATGGATTTTTTGAGCCCAAAAGGAGCAAAATTGACTCAGAATTGAAGCCGTATATTCATCAATATTAGCCAAAAACTGTGGACTTTTTGAGCAGCGTGATGTGGTGTCTACAGCCGGAGCTAATCGACCCTAGAATCATCTTAAGGTGATTCCAGGGTCAATTGGTTAGAACCATGACCACCACATCAGGCTGGTCAAAAGGTCAATAGTTTTTTTTTTTTTCTAAAATTGATTGATGAATCTACACAAAAAGCACAAATTTGTAGAATATCGGCTCCTGCGAGCATACTTTTGGAAGATACTCTGAAAGTTTCCCGCTGAAACACTCAAAAATAAAGCAGGGATATTGGAAATATGAGCATTCCCATCAGCCTCAATGAATGCGAGCGGGGCAGACAGACATAGAATCACTCGCTCTTACCAAGCTCAAGACAAAATGAATATCCTATTTAACGGCTTTAATTCTCAACCAATGTTGCTCGTTTTGGGCTCAAAAAATTCGTAAAAATTATGCAGGTACCTACGTTCTTGGATTTCACGTTTTTTCTTTGTTTTCAATTTTAAATGCCAAAAGCAAGACATATCCCAGAAGTGACTAATGGAGCTATCCATCGGGTTGAAATCTGGAAAAGTTTCATCTGGAACCACCTTAACGGTCTTAAAAACACTAACCAGTTGTTAAGCTGAGATCTTGTGAACAAAATTTTTTAATAAAACATTTCAACATTAAGTTAACTCCGTTTATGAAACAAGATTTTTATTAAACTAAAATACAGTATGTAATATGAATTTGACAATTTTTTATTCATAAAAAATAACACTCGAAATCCTTCAACCCTCAGAACCCTTTTGAACCTTAATAAATCCAGCAACGTTTGAGAAATATTTGGCAGAAGACTCATTATTATGTTTCTCTGCTGCTTGAGGATTTACAATTTCTAGACCTTGCAACGGAGTAAAAGCCACACTTGAAGCCGTACCAGATATTTGCTTCTTAACTGTCGTACTACCGCCCCAGACTTGTTGTTTCTGCAAATTCTTCTGCAGTGTTTTTGAGATCCTAACTTTAGTCTTTTCGTCCACCTGAGCTGCTCTTATGCGACCTGTGCCCGCTTTACCAATCGTTCCTCTTGTATAACCTAAGTCCTCTTGGTATGCATCATCTTCTATATCCGCGAAATTCAATCTATTCGCTTGTTTCCGCAACTCAGTTATGGCATACCTTTCTTTATTCTTACGTACTCGTTTACCTCCGCGCTTCTTACGACTCGGATCAATTGGTTTAGGAAGCGGTTTAACAAATTTTACTGGAGGCGGTTCCGTGAGTTTGTCGAACTTCTTTTCAATCTCTTCTCTCAACTGACGCCCAATGTGTCCGTCTGGATACTCGTGGGCTGCGTCCACTCGTGCAGCCAACGTACTTTTAGTCGCTATAATTCTTGCTGCTTTGCGGCGTAACTCAACAGGCGTATCTTGAACGAATTCTGAATGGTAAATAAAACCAGTGTGTGGTAACGCGGAAACTTGAGAAAATCCAGTCAGAGTCTTTTTCTGGCTACCCAGTAATAATACATTACAAGCCGGCATTTTTGACAAATTCGTTAAACCTCCAGCAACTCCCATTAATTTTGCAGCTGTGGATGCTCCAACAATCGCTGAAAGATTTGGTGCAATGAACGTCATCCTACTCTCGACATATTCGTAAATTTCCTGTTTGAACTTGTTAAGCTCCATTGCCATGTCGCATGCCTCGAAAACGTCCCTCAATTCTTGTTCCGTAAGAATTTGACCTTGAGCAGTGGAGGCAGTGATGGAAACGACCATGATAGTTGCTTGCGTTAGAAACTGTTGCAGCCTTTCGTTATTCTTTGCTTGATCCAAATCATTGCCTAGTTCTTTAACTGTCATGACGTACTCCAATGGTTGAACAACTAATGATTCCAATTCTGGAAACCGTTTGGAATATTTTTCTCGAGTAAAGCGATGGATCACAACTGAAAAGTATGAAGAGAAAGATTCAAGTATCAAGTTGAGAGCACATCAATTGAGGACATTCCCGAAAGAAGGGCCCATAAATCAATGGGTGTGCTCTTCCTGAGGATTGTGCAGTGTAAGCTGATAGAGGTTTTTACCTGAAAAGCACACCTTTGATGGGCCCTTCTCACGGAAAAGTCCCCTATGGAACTCTTGCAAACTTCGGCTACAGGGGATTGCAGAGTTGATTCTTGTATGAAAACCTGTAAAAATGACAACGAGCACACTAAAAAATCACAAAATTCACTCTCAGAATTGGGCTTAATGGCGGTTCAACGCTGGTATCATGGGAGATTCCTATCTATTCCTATGAGACATGTCTCTGTGTTTCCGTAGAGATAGTGACAAATTAGAAAGGAATCTCCCATGATACCTGCGTTGAACCGCCAATACAATCTTGCCGTGAGAGTAGTTTTGTAAAATTATTACTGATTTTATAGACTTTTTAGTGCGATTTTTGTGATTTCCGCTGGTATATACATTACATTGGACTTTTCATTTGCTCACAGCAAAAGTTTGCAAGAGCCCCATTAAAGGTAAAATGAATGAAACCCCTCTCCAGCAGAGTTGGGCAAATGGAGGTGTAATCAATTACACTGAGTAATGATCGTCAAATCTTTGGACGGTAATTAAATTGTAGTCTTCACAGATTTAAAATAAACTTGAGGGTTATCTTAATTAGATCTAATTCTTCAGCTACTCACATAATCGGCGACTTATAAAAAATCAGCCCTGATTAGCCATAACATAATCCTCTAAAAAAAAGCTGAAATTATGAAAAAATGTCTAGTCTGAATCATCTATCTTTCTTAGTAAAGAAGTTTTCCAAAGTTTGGAAAAAACCCAATCTCGACGCCTAACTTTAAAGCGTTATGCAACCCGCTTAACAGCAAAATTTTAAAAATGTCAGTGTATCATTGGAAAGCTTGGTTTTTTAGCTTTGAAAAAATATCATTCAAAGTAATGTTTCCTCCTCCCTAAAAAAAGTTACAGGCGTTTGAACATTGCATTATATACGCCCTATTTTCGTTCCTGCGAAGCACAGAAACAGCCACTCCTTTAAATATTTTTGAAGAAAAAGAAAAAATAATCATTTTTGTGCTTCTGGAGGTATGTTTATTCCGCCTAGAAAGTAATGAGCAAAATCTGAGACCCTGCCACATCACGATTCAAAATTGAACGACCCCATTACAATTACTCAGTAATCGTGTAACTGATTACCACCACCATTAACCCAACTCTGCTCTCTAAGCCCTGTTGTAACAGAGTAAAATTTGGGGGGTTTTATGTATTGTAGTGGCCCGTTACGAAAGTTAATCTTGTTTCTCATGGATCAATTCAGTAGATTATTCCAAGAAAATGTTTTTAAGAAAAAAAAATCAGGTATGCAAAATCTGCCTAATCCAGCTATCTGCGGATCCCGTGAAAGTAAGGAAATTTTTGGGACTTGAGGAAATTAGTCTTGTTTTTTAACAACAGCAGAAAGATTTTCCCGGAAATAAGATCACTTTTCGAATTTTTGTGATGAAACTTCCGACAACATTTTGGAACATTTAGCACCCCGAAATAAATTCTTTCAAGCTACATTTCCTTATTTTGAAGCTAAAAAAAATGGCCAGAAAAAATAGAAACAGCGGAGAGCAGTCAATCTGAAAGGTTATACCTAATAAAGAACATGGGGCAAAACTTCTTTGACTCATCCACGTCTACCGTCTTCTGACCACATCACTGAACAATGTTCCCCTCAATAACATGGTTTTCCTGGAAAATCTTTAAAAAATTTGAGCAGACTGACAAACATGAGATGCAAGTATAGAAGTGATCCTTACCTATCTCATTATCAATTTCGACAGCTAGATTATTTGCTTCAACGATTAATTTATATTCAGAGTCTGCTTCTACTGGTCCGATAATTTCAGACGTTGCTCTTGGAGCAGCTTGATACTTCTCTATTTCTTTCATAACGAATCTCAAACGAGGACATGAGCTCAATGTTGCTAGTTGATGAATAGATACTGTTTTAATATCTGCAAAGGGAAAAAAAACAATGACAAAGATTAATGAAGAAACAATAAAATTAGCTTCAAAGGGGAAGCATTTTGCCACCGACTCGCGTACACAGATACAGGAATTGTCTTTCTCTCTCTCATTCCATTTGATCATGTGCGTTAGAATAGGACAGAGATAGAGGCTAAAGGCAGGCTTGTGATGGCCCTGTCTGCTATCCTTTTCTAATACATGGGTGTCAATGTGTTTTTCAGTCCACAAGAGTCCAATTTAGAAATAGTTTAGACAAAAATCTAGATTCCAGATAAGCAAAAGATTATAAAAATTGAGTTTTACCATCTTCAATTGGTGTGAAGGTTGCGGGTTTTATGTCCGGCTTGATGTCGATGTCATCTGGCATCGGCTCATCCACTTGATCGCCATCTTCATCGAAATCAGCTACCAGCTCGTCGGCGAGAGACATGATGAGGAACTATTAATTAGATTTAGGAAAGATAATTGATAGAAAATTCAATTCATCCGAT
Source organism: Trialeurodes vaporariorum (assembly GCA_011764245.1). Classification (NCBI taxonomy): domain Eukaryota; kingdom Metazoa; phylum Arthropoda; class Insecta; order Hemiptera; family Aleyrodidae; genus Trialeurodes; species Trialeurodes vaporariorum. Next base: position 37,565,301 of record VMOF01000320.1, on the reverse strand, counting down.
CTGAAAAATAAGTTAAAAAGTTACTGAGTGAACTTCCATCAAGAAAAATCATATTATTCAATACAAAAAGCAAAAAAGAGATACAATTAAGGCCATTACCAGAAAATAGGCCCATGAACAACGAGTGTGCTCTTCCTGAAAAATCAGCACTGTGATTGAATAAAGGCTAGTGTCTGAAGAGCGTACCTCTTGTTTTATGGGCCCTTTCTTTGGAAATGGCTTTAATTGAAATTAATGAGATGCTGCAGGCTCAAAATTGAGGAGATAGATGTTAAAGAAACATTTCTTTTCTGATCTAATCTAACCGCACCGACTGATCAATAATTCTTTAGACAGGGCACAGATTGTCCAGCGATCAGTCAAAGCATCAAAGCCTTCCGGTTTTTTCCCCATTGCACAGTTTAAATTGAAAAGGTTAGGAAATTTTACAATCATAAACACAGATGTAAACAAAAAATCAGTATATCCAATCGTTCTTTGGAAGCTGCTGGCTTAGTGGGCGTCAGATGGAAACCATCTAAAAGCCAACAGAATTGAGGGAAAATGTCAGATTGAACCCTGAGACAATCTCTGATGGATCAATGAAGCATCAGATGAGAAAAGAAACGGGTGTCCCTTGTCCCTTGGCTAATCCCTTGTACTTCCAACTTTGCACTGATGTTGATGATATTTAATTCCGTCGCTTGGTGGAATGACACTAGAGTTTGGTTCCAATTAGTTGGCATCTGACGGTTTCCGATGTTTGTGCTCAGTAGCTAATTAGCTTTGACAGCATAAAATGAAATAAACGTTGAGAGCTGTCAAACACTTCCTAATTTGGAAAGAGGTCTAGTCCATTTTGCTAACGTTCATGGGCCTTACAGTTTGTTTGGGCTCCATTTTTATGGCTGGACTCACCAGTGGTACCATGTTAGATTTCCCACACCTGCTTTGTTGATTTGAGTTCCGTCTAATACATAGTGCAGAGGTATTTTGAGTATCGAGATCTGACAAGTAGCAGTGCCTGCTTACGAAATGCCTCGAAATGCATCAGTGAACGGTTAGTTGGCGCAGAGTTCAAATTCATTCCTAATCAACCACTTACCCATGCCCTTTGATGCATTTCGGAACCAGGCACCGCTACTTGTCAGAACCCGATACTCAAAATGCTTCGGTTCACTGCCTATTTACAATTTACAATGGGCCGTGTTCTGCTCTATTACACTTTCGGTTGGGCCTCCTTAATTCTACTTCTATCCTTGCAGATACAGCATCAACTTAACCATCTGCAATAAAAAATCGAATATATATCTTATAAAAACTGTTTGTAGCAGTCGCTGTCTTAATAACTAATGCGAGGAATATTATTAACTAAGTACTACAAATATTTCATGAACATACTCATTAATCTTTCGCTGAACCACATGCTGTTGGGATGGAATCTATAACAGAACAAAAACTTTCTGATGGCTTGAATAGTAACAAAAAAATACTACGAACGTTGATAAACGTCGACTGTTTACATTTGCTCTCTGACAGCGGAAGTGAGGTTATGCCGTTTGATGAGTTTGTTTTGTTTTGATGAGTTTCTAGCGATGGATGTTGAGCAAGGAACGATAACAGATAAAAAAGAAAAAAAATTGTAGCAAGTAGTGTTATTTGATTTTCGCTGTTCATTGTTCTTGAAATTCAATGTTATTATTTTATTTCGATGAGATTTCATTTAAAATGACTCGAACCACCTCTCTTGTAAATTAAGTATAAACATTCCTTGTTTATTTTTTTAGTTTTCCGAGATAGAAAACTTTGCTCTTGCGATTTGACTATCTGTTGATAACTGATAAGTGATCCTGTTCGTTTTGTTAGTAATCAATTACCTGCATTTTCGCGAACATGTTCACAACCCATTGAAGGGGAATTCTCTCCATTTATTTTGATCTACTTATCTGTCAAAATGTTCAATCCGAAGTTGTCTGCTGTATGTTTCGCCTTCTTCTTGCTTTCCTCTGTTGAAGCAACCGCCTGGCTGGAAGAGTTATTTCGAATAAACAAGCTCATGAATGCCTCTTTTCCAATTCAGCCAATTCCTTTAGCTGCCAATTATAGTGAGCTGTACACATACAACATCAACAAAACAGTGTCATATATATTTGAATATCCAAATTACAAGGTAATTTCCATTCTTTACTCTCCAACTTTTGACCTTAAAGCTAAGAGAGAAGAAGTTGCAATTTTTTCTTCTATTTTAACGTTTAATGTTTAGTAGAGCAGGGCTATCTTGAGTACTTATCGGATTCTAAAAAGTAGCGGTGCCTGCTTCCGAACTGCATCAACGCGAGTGGTTGGCTAGCGCAGAGTTTTGACTCATTGCTAATCAACTGCTCATCGATGCGCTTTGATGCAGTTCAGAAGCAGGCACCGCTACTTGCCAGAACCCTATACTGACTCAAAATGGTCCTGCTCTTACATTAATCATGCGGTACCTCTTGTCACAACTGCTGTTAATTGATTAGTAGTTTCTTTAATTCTAGGCAGGCTTACTTTGCCATGGGCGGACTGGCAGGCAGGACACTTAAGAATGAGTGCGAGAGAGAGACCATATTAGTAAAGCAATTTCTCTCTCGCACTCACTGCGTCTTATGGCGGTGTGGTCCATTTCCAAGTGGTTCCCAATAGCAGCAATGAGTGCGAGAGAGACCGTTTTCGTAAAGCGGTTTTCTCTTGAGATAGAGAAACTGTTTGAGTAAAATGGGTTTTCTCTCACACTCAATGCGTCTTTTGGTGCCAAGTGTGGTAAACGGTCTCAGATCTAGTTATCTCAGAACGATATGGATGTAACTCTTCTATCTCTCTCATGTTTCCTTCTCCTCTCTTCTATTTCGTCTGTTGGCCCCTAGTTGGCAAAAGAGAACACTTAAAACTTAAGCTAAACAAAAAAACAAAACAAAAATTGTTCTCATATTTATACAGCCTCTCTTTAAAAATGGTCGGAAAAAAAAGAGGAAACAAAAACATTCTCACTCTCACATAAGTGGTCTAAACTATTTTCTGTTCTTTTTGTGCTAGGATCTCGATGATTTAGAGCCACCACGAGTATCTATTGAAAGTCCAAATGCAAATGAATCCTTTCCAATTCTAGTTGTTGTCCGTCAAAGGAAAAGTGTTTTGTCTTGGAAGCTACCACTACACATTGAATCCAAACGTAACAGGTATGAATTTACGTGCAATCCAAAGAAAGCTCTATCTAAAATCTTTTTTTTTGTCACCAGGTTTGGGCGAGTTTCATTAGTTCTGATGCTCAAAATTACAGATCAACCATGGTTTGCAAATGTTCCTCAGGGTCATAGATTTAACCCGTTTTTAATTCTCATATAAAGAGGTGTAAAGAAGTAGAATGGGCAAGGTCAAAAGATTGTGAAAAAAACATTGACGTTTGTTGGATCGTTATAGTAAAGGTGCAAAATGCTCCTAAGTTTCTTTACCAATCCAGCACTTTTACCTTCAAATCTGAAACCTTGAAATCCAAAAATCATTTAAGGTGATTCCAGGTGAAACTTTTCCAGATTTCAATCAGATGGATTGCACAAAAAGCTGCTCTTGGGAAAATTTGTGTTTTTGGTATTTTTAATGGAAATAAAAGGAAAAACGCAAAATCCCGGAACGTTAGCTTGTGCGTAATTTTTATGGATTTTTTGAGCCTAAAACGAGCGAAATGGGTCGAGAAGCCATAATTTATGAAATTCATTTCTCCATAACCTTAGTAAGTGCGAGTGAGTGTGAGTGATAATATCACTCATAATATGCTCCTGAAATAATATCTAAAAACATTTATCTAGCTCACTTGCACTCATTGAGGCTTATGGCAATTTTTGTATTTCATCATTTCCGGCTTTATTTTTAAATGGTTCACCTTGAAACTTTCAGGGTATCTTCCTGAAGTATGTTCGCAGGGGCATTCCTCAAATTTGTACTTTTAGTGTAAATTTGTCAATTTTAGCCAGAAATTTCTGACTTTCTGAGCAGTGCGACGTGGTGTCCACGGTTTGAAGTAATCGACCCTGGAATCATCGTAAACCAAAAAAATGTTTCCATTTCTTAGTTGTTGTTCCTTAACTCTTTGTCAAAATTCCAATTTTCATCGAAATGTGAAAATCTTCTCATGTAAAGTGAGAGTTTGTTGTGTGAAACCTCGGTCCTGCCCCTAAAAAAATTCCACTTAGCGCAAGTTCCGCTTAGGAAATTGCGGTCAGACTGCAGTGGCGGGTCCAGAAAATTTTTCTGGGGGGGGCACGCCTGTGAAATTTTGAAATTTGAAGCATTGGTGGAAGCAATTTTGGGCTATTTACTATAGAAGAAGGCAAAATGTGAGACTTCTAGGGGGGGCACGTGCACCCCCCCCCCCCCCCCCGGTGGTCCCGCCACTGGGTCAGTGCAGATAAAAAATTCCATCCAGCAAGATATTCCATCTAGAGGACGTTCCTTACATCGAACTCTCACTGTATGTGGCAATCGCCTGATCGGAAATTAGATATTTTTTACATTCCTGCACCTTGAATCAAAGATCTAGCCTTATGCGTTCCAATTTTCAGCCTCTTCTCACTATCTTTGGTTTAAATTATTTATTAGATAACTTATTTATTCATTTACATTGGTTTTTAGTGGGGCAGTTAAAAGGGTTTGAAATGTGGTGCTTTTTATCAAGTAAATGAAAGTACTTGTTGAGCTAAGAATAAAGGTGTTGATTTTTTCCTAAGTGTCCCAGTTTTGAAGTTATACTTGGGTATAGTTGCAAAAAATCATGTGTGTTATGACATCACAACACAGAATTCTCCTTTAAACAATGTAATTTTTGGGTCATAATCGCATCTCTGGAACTATGGTATCTAGTTAGAAAACAGAAGCATCCTTGTTTTCAGTTCACTGAGTACTTACTTTTATTTGCTTGATATAGATTCAAATGAAGGTAAACTATTGTTGCCAACTGGAGCTGTTGCAAACTTTTGCTACAGGCTTATTAATGGTTGATATAGGTGTAACACCCTTGAAAAATGACGACAAGCGCACTAAAAAATTTTTAAATCCGCTCTCAAACTCATAAAATGCTTTTAAAAGCGAGACCCTAATGGTGGTGATTTCCGCCTTATATAATGGGTTCCCGTATCTCAATAAACTCCAAAAAACACTAAAATTCAGACCCTTTTAACAGCCCCATTGTGCAAGTTAAAATCCCTCCTGAATTCTCTTCAACCTTTTGATCCAAATAGCTTTGGAAAAAGTTTTTATATTTTAGCATTTCGGCAGTTTTGGATCACTTCCATTTCCAATATTGTCAGATTTTCCTGTAAACTATTAACTTTTACACTATGTCAAATGGGAAAAATTGAATAATTATCCATAAAATTGCAACTTTGTCAATTTCATTACTACAAGGTTTGTTAATTGAATCAGCTCATGCGAAAATGTCCGATGCCCAAAATATTTTTATTGAGAAGACAAGTATAAAAAATAAAAAAAAATCGCAAATTAAAAAATTAAAAATCAATATAAACAGGCAAGACAAGGGAAATAGGAGCAAAAAGTTGCAGAACAAGTCTGATCAGTGCTTACACAGATGGAGCGTCTTTTTAAGAGTGATGTACGCTCACAAAGTCAACTTTAAAAAAGAATGAACTACGGACGTTTTCGCATGAGTCAATTCAATTAGGACTCATATTCAAATTGCTCGCTTGAAATTTTCTATCAGACTTGCCACCTATTCAAATCAGCAACAATGAAATTAATGATTTTCCTATAAACTATCAAATAACTAGCCGAAAAATGGCAACATAGACAATTTCATTGCCACAAGTTTTGCCATTTAGGACTAAAACTCAAATTGCCCTCTTGAAATTTTCCATCAGACTTTCCGCGGATTCAAACCAGTGATAATGAGATAAATAATCAAATTTAAATTAAAATTAATTAAAAAAATTATAATTAATTAAAATAATTAAAAAATAAATAAATCATTAATTAATTAAATGAATTAACATTACTTTAAATATTAAATTTGTTTGTCTATGCAATTAAGATTTTGTTTTTATAGTTTTATCATTCTTTTAAAAGTGGCTCAGGTAAACTTCTTTCTGCATCTATTTCTTCGATGTCGTTTACATCATCAACTCAGTTGATGTCTATTTTATCGATTATATTATCTAATAGGCGCATGTTTTCTTGCTGATGAGAGCTCTGAGGCTTCAAATCAATCCGTGAGAAGTCTGATAAGAAACTAATCAATGAATCACTTGATTATTTCTCTCCGAATATTTTGACTGTCTAAACAGATTAAATAAACTCACCTTTATCGTTTGGTTTATCAGCATCATTCCTTCTAGAGCTGATCACCTATAAATGATTTGTAGAGTGGGTCATTTTGTTCTTGGCCTACCCACGCTTCTAACGTTAACTCCTTTTCTTGACCCCATGCGTTAGCAGGATTTATGCTTACATTTTCTGTGATTCTTATACTCAAAAAATTTTTTATAATTGACCAAAATGAATGTCCAGCTGATTTCCGACTCTAGTTTATTTCCCTTGGAAAATAAAGTTTTGCATTTTCCTCAACAATTGGGACCAGTGTTGCTATTTAAGGCAGAAATTATGGGAATTTTACCTATAATTAACTAGGAAACTCGGGTAATTTCTGCTAAAAATGGCAACACTGCCAAGAACCTAGTTACACAGTGTTGCCTAATTTGGCAGGAAATTCAAACATTTTACATTTAGTTAAATGGAAAAATTCCTTCATTTATATGCAAAACAACATCCTGTAGTTAAAAGCATGGAGTAGTTAATTAAAAAAAATTGTATCGTTCAGTATTTTATGGGCTTGATCTCACAATAAGAAGTAATTGTTGGGGGGGAGGGAGGGGGGCAACAAGGGCAGTTGAGACTGTGTGGATTTTGATGTCAATTTTCCCTTTTATGAGCTGAAAACAAGCAAGAAAGCTGGAAACACAAGGTCCCCCCCCCCTCCCTAAAATTAAGCCTGTTTATGAGTAACGCTACTCGTAAAGAATCGTAAAACTTTAGCTGTTTGGCTTAATAAACTTTTAGGTTTTGCCTTTCTCTCCCCCCCCCCTTGAAAATTTTCTGCCAGTATGCATGCTACAATCAGAATGGAAATTTCAATTAATTTTGAACCATCATTTTCTGGGTCGCCATCTTGAGATGTTCAAAACCGTCCCCATTCAAAGCAATGCGATAGACAAAGACAGAGATATGTCTTCCATCTTAAAAAGTCACCAAAATAGACCGAAAAAATGTTTCCATTGGCTCTTGTGGGAGTTTCCATTCTGATTGTATTATTCTGTGATGCTAGATCTTTATTTACCTTCTCCTTATGGAAGTTTTTTCACCCTTCAAAACTTGATGACATCTATTTCTTACAAGATATTGAAATGAAACTTTAACCCTTTCAGACATGATATTGTTTTTCTACAGAAACGGATTTTTGACCGACGTGGTTGATTCTAGTGCTGTCTCCTCATCTAAATTGATGCACTTGTTGTATTTTTCTATTTTCCATAAGACAATGTTATTCAGATGTACATTGAAATATACAAAAAGTCTGAAAGGGGTAATTTATGTTGAAACATCAGTAGGTCTATTAGAAAGAACAGTTCGAATCCTGGCAGGGGTGACAAGATTCGATGAACTCAGATCTAGTCATCTCGGAAGAACATGGATATAACTCGTCTCTCTTTCATTTTGTCTGTTGGGCCCTGAGCGGCGGAAGAGGACTCATAAATCCCCCCCCCCCAAAAAAAAGGAAGCAATTTATCCTTCAATTCAAAGTTTTTAATTTCTATTTCAATTCTAGCTGTTTACACTAAGCTTTCTTGTGAATCTATGAGAGTAAATTGTTAATTCTTTGCCCTACTTTTCAGTTATGAGTACCGGCGCACATCTCGAACGCTTTGTACTGATGTCGAAGATACTCAGGATAGTGGGGACGGTGAGCACGAAATGGTGATAAGCATCTCTACGTCGAGTCCTTCCAATCTAACGTTCTCTTTGAATGTTGTGAAACAGCAGAACTTCAGTATAAAGTAAGTACCGCAGGAAAACATCAATCTGTGCGTAGCTTTATTAGCATACTGTATAGAATGGAATGCGTAAATAAAATAAGTCCACTTATTTCTTCCTCGTTTATTTTGAGTTGTTGACTGATATGGAGTCTTCTCTAGGGTAGGGGCATGTAGAGATTGTTTCACAAGTGTAGGGGCAGCTTACCTATAATCTTTGGTGAATTTTCAATTTTCATTTGTTCAAATGAAAGAAAAACCTTACCTGCAATTTTGACCTCTTAATTTTAACCCTTTACCGGTCCAATGTCGGATATATCTGACAGCGTAAAAATCCCGTTCAGGTCCAATGTCGGATATATTTGACACGAAAGTTTGGGTCCAATGTCGACTCGCCCATCGTGTGTCGGGCTTTGGTGGACTCTCGGGGAACTTCTTTCTCAATTGGCGGCGCAATCACGGACCTGCTGCGGCATCCTGACCCTGCGGCACCTGACCCGGAAACGGCCGAGGACTGGTAAGGGTTAAATATTAATTGATTAATTTTAACTATATGCAATAAGAGAAATAGAGTTGGAAAATTCCAAAGATTATCGGGCCTATGAGTTACATTATGAGCCCTGTTGCCCACAAACCAGAGTTGGGCAAATGGGGGTGGTAATCGATTACATGATTATCGAGTAATTGTAATCATCGTTTTTTCGGAGGGTGATTTTAGAGTAATCAGGGCTGATTTTTTGCAAGCCATCTATCATATTAATTGCAGAAGAATTTGGTCTAATCAAAAAGACCCTAAAGTTTACTATTTATCTGTGAAGAATACATTTAATTACCATCCAAAGGTTTGACGATTACCGATTACCCAGCAGCGTTCATTTCAGAAGTTCAGCTTAACGATGATCTTTGGCGAATTTTAAATTTTCATTCTGTCATATCAAAACAAAAGTTGCCTCCGACATGAACTTCTTGAATTTAGAACATATCTTGATGAAAAGTCATCACTTGAATTCATTTTCTTTCATTTTTATTTGGTGATATGAGAAATAAGGTTGAGAAATTCCAAAGATTACCTGTCAAGGTTCGTCTACACTATTGAAACGATCTCTAATCGTTTAATAAATACACTTCTATTTGCCCAAATCTGTCACAAACTAGCCAGATTAAGATTTTTTTACAACTTTGGACTGGCCTAATTTAAATTCATTATATTGAAGTAATGATATTATATGCCTGAAATCATGTAGTAATCTATCTGTTTTGTATCTTACAAGAAACGAAAGTGATCCATAACATTTCTATTATTCTGTCTCGTTTTTCCCTGCAACAATTGCAACTTTTCCCCTTTATGTTCAACTTTTTTCTGTGTTCTTTTTTTTTTTAGATTAGAAGAGGAGCATTGGACTGAAATTACACCTTCAGAGCCATCTTTTTTCCTCTACAATTTTAGTGAAAATATCTCCTCAGTTCTACTTGAAATCAACTCTCCGGATGAGAAGTGTATGACCCTTTCCATCCAAAACATTTCGGTACTTGTCTATTGAGCTCTCTCATTTTTTCTTATAATTTTACTTGACTTTGCAACCTGAATGCACCAACAGTCTTGAAGCGTAGATCTTTTAGTAGTTATATTTTTCCACAGCTCTATTCTAGGTTAAGATGGGTTGATTAGTTCGAATTGAGGACACCACGTCGCGCGGCTCCTAAAGTCAACAGTTTTTGGCTAAAATTTTTAAATTTACGCTGAAAGCACAAATTTGAGAAACCTCAGCACCTGGGAGCATACTTCAGGAAGATACCATGAAAGTTTCAAGCTGAAACACTTAAAAATAAAGCCGGAATTTATGAAAAACAAAAATTCCCTAGCCTCAATGAGTGCGAGTGAGGCAGACAGACATATTATCACTCGCACTTACCCTCACTCACTAGGCTTATGGTGAAATGAATTTCATAATTTTATTTATGGCTATAATTGTAAACCAATTTTGCTCGCTTTGGGCTGAAAAGATTCATTGAAAGAGAAATATCATTTCTACAAATTCACTCTGTTTTCATTTTTCAGTGTCCTGTATTTGATTTGGAACACACCATACAATACCGCGGATACTGGGAAACAATCAGCAGAAAAGGAGGAATCATGTTAACGGTATTAGTTTCCGCCATATTGTAAAGTAGAAACCAAACTGAACGATGCATAGGTTATTTGGTGCCCCTTTTATTCCTAAGAAACAATCCGTTGGATTTTAACGTACTGCGATGTTTTTTTAATTTTATAACTTTCTTTAAAAGTTTTAGATCATCAAATGTTCGAATTTCATGAAATACAGGGACAGTTAATTCTTCATATCACAATTATCCTTTTTCGATAAAAATCTTGGTAGTCCGTACATTTGATGTTGTTTTTATTCTAAGGCAAAGTTGAAAAATTAGTCCAACATTGCAATGAACCTACGCCCCTACTTGAAAACAGGGAAAAATTTTAACATTCTGGATACAAAACTTGTTTAATTTTTTAACGTCACAGCCTCTAAAACTTACTTTAGGACCTGGCTAACAATTCTTTGAAGAAATCAGTCCGTCGAACGGTTTTTAATGTAAGAACCTTAAAGCTTTTTTTTTTGCAAGAATCATTGATACCAAAGTGCTGTGTACTAAGTAGAATTTTTAGTGCTTCGTCCCAATTTCTGCCATCAAAGCGCTGCCGCTCAATTAATGTCAAATGGGTCTGTCGCAAACTTTTGAGACAGCTGAATGGGGGATTCTTTTGTAAAATCACTTGGAAATAATGTTGAGAGCATCAGAAAGTTCCCAAATCCACCACAAACTGAATGAATGCGTTTAAACAAAATTCTGATATGGCGGTCAAATCAGCTGATCACGATAAAAAAGTCCCATCTCACTGCAGATCTCTCTATGATGAACCATTTTTCTTAGCATAGATAGCTGCAATTACATGGGACTCCCCCATTGTGACCCACTCATTCGACCGCCATCTTGCAATTTTTTAAAAGCATCCATTGAACTCGTGAGTGGATTTTGAAACTTTCCGATGCCCGCAACGTTATTTTCAAGTGACTTTACAGCGGAATTAAACCTCTGTAACGTTGTTGCTAAAGTTTGCAACAGACCCATTACAGGTCAAAAGTTATTCACGTTTACTCAATTCATTCTTTAGTTTCTTGATTGATGACAAAGAAAATATTACTTTCAATTTTCCTCTCTGGGCTCGTCAATCTTGTAATACACCTGTTATTGCAATTTGCCTGCTACACTCAGAATGAGGTAATATTTTAACCCTTTAAATCTAGCCGCATTACAAACCCTTCTTACAAATTCTTTATATCTTAAGGGTTAATGTCTGACTTATATTTTCAATCACTCATTTCATTTTACCTACAGAGAGAAGAATTCCCCCTGGGATTGTACATTGTATTCGATGTCCATAGTGATGACTCAGATTGTATTACAACCACTATTGACAGTTCTGTTGTGGATTTTTCTGATCCTGATCGGAGCAAAGTTGTCCGTTTTAGTATACACAAAAATTTAAGCTATGAGGATTATTTGTTCGCATCAATTGCTGTTCTCCTTTTGTTTTCATCCGTTTATGTGATTGCTGCGTTACTTCTCATTTGCTGTCATCGGTAAGTTTTTCTCTTGTTAGTTTTTATTCATCAAAACTGTGCTGTTTACAAATGCCTGAATAAGGTCTTTTCAATAGTTATCAATTAACTCTGTTCCTAAGAGATCTCAAAATATTTTTAATTTCTATGGCCTTTTATTTTGATAAAAATGCTACGACAGTTGCGGATGCTATGCCAATGAAGTTCTGGATGTTCCATTTCAAATATCCTAAACGCATTCACTTCAGCAATACTTAGAATATTAAAAAAAAACTAACGGCCACCTTCTTGACTGACGCTTTACTGAGTATGTCCGAGCCATTTGGTCAACTAGATCAACGCCTCCTTTTGTCTTATTATAACATGTCATTTTAATATGGTCATAAAATGGTCTCGTTGATTATCAGTTTATCAGGTTTTGTTGATTTTCACATAACCTCAAAATTTAAAACAAAAATAAACACTAGTGCCAACTGTCTTGGCCAAAGAAAACTAAAATTCCCACTAAATTGATAGTAGGGCCTGAGAGGCCCACATTGGTTGGTCTAGGGGTAGTGATGAAAAAAAAATCCTACACCTAGTTTTTTTTTTTTAATTTATTAAATTTAGGTTTCTGAGAGTTTTTTTTTAGAGTTGTCACAAAAGCTCAAATTTTTCAAACGATTAGAACGGAAATGACACAACCAAATAACAAGCCTAGGGCCTCTCAGGCCCATGTTGGTAATGTAAGGGTTAATGAATTGGTTGAGCCTGAAAGTAGAGATACAAGATGACCCATCCCCCCTTTCAATTGTATTTAATTTTGAACTGATTATTTTTATTGTTATTGCGTTTACTACATATTAAGATTTATATTGTATGTAAAATACTGTTTACCTTTGACTTGTACCATGGTCATTATACACAGCCCAAATGCTCTAATAAATAAAATAAAGTAAACTAAACTACTAAACTATTATTCTTGTAAGAAATTTTTAGAAATGACAATTGCAACAGACCTATCGGTTTGTATGTAAATAAAGTTTTACCTCTCCTTGTTTTTGAAGTTTTGGTTTCTTTTTCTGTAGTGATCAGTTTTTTTTTTTTTTTTTTTTTTCCTTCTTAAAACTTGACTTAATTTTATCTTTTGTTATTGATTCTAGGAAAGACACTTCCTCATTTGCTGTTTTAGAAGAGGATCAGTCTGGAAATACATCTGGTGAAACAATTGCTGCTAAGGGTTAGTTGAGAAACAGTTCTGTCAGCTGCTGTCTTCTCGAAAATGATGTAACATATTCGTCCATTCAAATGTTCAATGCGTTTCCAATAGAATTGAAAAAATGCTTCATGCAGGGTGATCTTAATACTTACCTGAGAGGTTTGAAGAGACTTCTGATAGGAAAAGCCTTCAAGAGGTTGTTTCAGAAGTGTAGGCGCACCCAGACTGATAATCTTTGGAGTTTGTCAGCATTATTTCTCTTTTTACAAAATGAAAATTAACGAAAATGAGTTTGAGCTTTGGCTTTTTATTCAGGAACACTTTAAAATTAAATTTTCAAAGTCGGAGGCAAGCTTTGTTTAGATTTGGAGGAATGAAAATTAAAAATTCGCCAAAGATAATGTTCTAGGTGCACCTACACATCTGAAATGAGCTCTACCAAACTCGAGAATTATTTAATGGGAGTGGGATTGAATCTGGCTCGTAATTTTATTTCAATACAGAACCGAATCGGTATTTTTTACTATCTCTTCTTTATTTATTGTAAACTGTACCGTTGCTTGTTAACTTGCTATTTCTTATCTGATTATTGACTTGTACCGTAGCCCCCTTAAAGGGTGGTTCCTGTATTAATTTGAAATAAATAAATAAATAAATAAGTAAATAAATAAATAAATAAATAGATAAGTAAATAAATAAATAAATAAACAAATAAATAAATATAAATCATGGGGAAGTGATGAACATTAAACATTCAGATTTTGCACTGTTAGCCACTTAGCTAAAGTTGTCAAAAAATTGCACTAAAATTTTGCAACGGATGAATTTTTTTATGAAAAATTCATTAATAACATTGAAATAATAATTAAATATGTCTGAGTAACATTACCTATGATGAAGGATGATAGGATTCAATTAGGCGAATTTTGCGCTTCTTCAGAAGTGCTGTTACTTCACCAAACGCCTCAATAGATCTGTCAAAGGGATGTTCAAGAAATTGCAACCGTAGTAAGTAGATTTTGTAGCATTTTTTTCTAGTTTTTTATTTTTCTCTTCTAGATTCTGATGCAAATGCAGATGCTATTAGTGCTGATTCTTCCTTGGATGAAACTGATATCGACATGTTGGTGGATATTAATAGCTGTAAAGACGTAATTCGGTAAGTTAGCTTGATTGATCAAATTGAAATCTTGAACCATGATTTGTTACAATATTTTGTCTCTAAGTCAGGCCGTAAGTAGTGTAAGTCTCCAAATGATGCTGTCGCAAGCTTTTACAGATGAATGTTGAGTGTTGGCTCTCATTTGTAGAAACAAAAAAAAAAAAATCGATGGTGATTCTAAATCGGAGTAAGTTTGATGAATAAGCTCTCGAGCAACAGGTGTCCAATGCAAGGTCGGCTTGTTCCAAAATTTAGAGGTGTGGCTGTCAGATGCGTCGGGTGCTCTGCGCAAAAAAAAAAAAAAAATTATCCAGCTTTCCACTGATCCTATGCTTTGCTTCTTACTCTTCTTGCACGATCTTTACGTGATTGTGTATTTTTTTGCACTCCTGACTTATCGGTCATTCTAGTATTGTCTCATATGGAACAAATTTTTAAACGATCTGTTCTTCTTTCTATTCTAGCACCAAGACGTTTCTGTTTGTGAGTGATTTAGCAAGAAAAAATCCAAAAATCTTACAATCAAAGTCGCGGCTCTACTTCTGGAATTTATTAACTGTAGCAGTTTTCTACTCATTACCTGTTGTTCAACTTGTTTTTACGTATCAAAAGGTAGAGTAAAAAGTTTATTTCCAACCTAGTTTCAAAACTTTCAAGAGTTGTTAAGTAAATAACTAAGTGCTCTATTAATACAGTATTTCATAAAAACTATGCTGAGATGGCTTTATGTATTAGAGAGCCAACTTTTCTGTTTGTTCTGAAAGGAACCAATAACATAGGAAAACCATAGCAGTTGGTTCATTTCTAAGCAGACAGAAAAGTTGGTGCCCCAATCGATTGGAAGCAATTTCTTTGTTTGTGATGAGAGAAACCAACAATGTAAGAAAACTATAGCAATTGGTTCCCGTATGCGCAAACAGAAAAGTTGGTTCCCTTCTGCGGAAAGTTGTCCAATTTATTTTCAGAAAATATGTTTGAAATTACCTTCAGATGTTAAATTAGGTACATGTGTATCAGAAATTGGTTTGGATCTTTTTGTAAAAATGATAATCATTTGCACTATCATAATCATCGTCGTCATTTGCAGATTATTTACATTATCATTGTCATTTTTTTTATGTTCCTATGTACCAATAAATTATTAAATAAAAATAAATAAATTAATAAATCACCATAGTCATTTGCAGATTATTTACTCAATCATCGTTTTTTTTTTTTTTTTTTTTTTTTATCTATTATTTGCATCCTTTGTTGCAGGTTTTAAACATGTCAGGGAATCAGGACATGTGTTATTATAACTTCCTTTGTTCTCATCGATTGCTGCAGATAAGTGATTTCAACCATGTATTCACCAACATTGGGTACATTTTGTTAGGCCTCCTTTTCATCCTTCTTACTTATCGCAAGGACGCTGCTTGTGAGTTGTACTCTGTAAGTAAAATTTAAATTTTTCTCTTGTGTATTTTTGTTTTATTTTTTCCTTGGTGCTGGCTGGTCTGGCTGGCCCCATTGCATTATGGTTTGGAATAGTCAACAAGTGGCCTAAAATCAGAAAGTAAATTTCTAATCAATTTATCATTTATAAACTTTCAAGACCAATTTATACCACAGAGGACACTTCAAACGAGGAACTTGAACCTATAAAAGTCACTTGGAAGTTATAAATTATGCTTAAAAGGTTGAAAACGAAGATTTCTTATGACTTTTTTTCACATAGCCCATAGACTATGTTGCCCAGCGGAGAAGTCAGAAGTTTCAAATTAGCAAAGGTTTCTTGAGGGTGAGTAAATCTGCAAAAATATAAATTTCAGTTTGAAAAGAGTTTTGCCTAAAAATGTCCTCTTTTCTGCTGCGATTGGAAGACAGTCCGGCTTAGAGAGCGGGCACATTGAGCACCAGTGGGTAAGTATAACCGATTCAGTGGTCAGAAATCAGAAAGTTAAAATTGCCTAAACTTATCTTTTAAAAGCCTCCGAGACTAAATTTTACTGACTCTGTAAAGTCATTCATTGTTCCCTGTGGGGGTTTTTTTTTTCTAGACAACAGGAATCCCTCACCATTATGGATTGTACTATTCAATGGGGACAGCGTTAATGATGGAAGGGATATTGAGTGCATGTTATCATATTTGTCCAAACCATTCCAATATTCAGTTTGGTGAGTTTTTCTTTGCTTTAAATCCTGCAATAGTTGGAAAGAAATAAACCATTTTTAACCCTTTCAAACCTGAAAATACTTTTTGTTCAGGGACGAATTTTTGGCCGTCATAGCTGATCTGGGCCCAATTTTTTCAAATGAAATGATATGCAAATTGTATTTTTATTTTCTCTATAAGATTCTATGTCATTCGGGAGTATACATTAAAATGTACACCAGGTTTGAAAGGGATAAATGGATCTGTTTCAAACTTTTGCTACAACTTTATAACGGGATGATTTCTTTGTAAAATCGTGTGAAAATCATTTTGAAAGCATCCATAAGTCTCAAAATCCACTCATGAACCTGCAAAAATTGTTTTATGAGAATCCAAGATGGCGGTCACTATGGGGGCGTCCAATCTAATTGCAGTTTTCTTTCAAAGACTTCTAATACTATCTAGACCTGACATATGGCCAGCTCCTTAGGGCAGATTGGGTATGCAACCCGTTGGTCAGATTGGTGCACCGCGGCCGAGATTTACATTGAAGTAAATGGGAAAATAACGATTTTTAAAAATTCATAAAAAATAGTAAAAAAAAATGTAAACCTATTAAGTAGGGTACCGTTCGAAAGCTTATTCTCCGTAGATTGGGCGCCTTTTGTTAGTTTTTTTAATTTTTACTCTAGAACTTTTCTACAGAGGCTTAAAGCTTACAGGAAATCCGCGTGTGTGTATGTAAGGCAGTGCGAGTGTATGAGTAAGTGAGTGAGGGAGCGAGCGGACCTTTTTCGTTTTTTGTCCTTTTGTACTGTAGCAGCTCGGGTAGGTTGTGAGAGGGATGAGTTGTGCATGTGTTTCAGTAAAGACAGGTAAATGTGCGTATGTGTGGGTGTATGTCTGGTGTGGCTCCGGTCGGCGCTTTGTTTCGCACTGGTCATTGTTGACGGGATCGGCTGGGGAAACAATGGGTGAAGGGTCAAACCGTACTCACTCACACACTCGCACTACCCTATGTACACACACACGGATTTCAAGTAAACTTTAAGCCTCGGTAGAAAAGCTCTGGAGTAAAAATTCAAAAAACTAAAAAAGGCGCCCAATCTACGGATCATACGCTTTCGAACGGTACCCTATTTAATAGATTTAATTTTTTTTACTATTTTTTATGAATTTTTTAAAATCGTAATTTTCCCATTTGCTTCAATGTAAATCTCGGTCGCGGTGCACCAATCTGACCGACGGGTTGCGGCCAACCAGGGACTATTGTCCCTCTACTCAGCCCTAGGTTCCCCGCCCTAGTATGAGCCTTTTGTCAGGTCTAGATAGTATTAAAAGTCTTTGTTTTCTTTAAGAAGAATCTTTTTTCAGGTTAGGAAATTGGGATTAGAAGGGACTTCCCCATTGTGGCCCTCTCAACCGACCACCATCTCGGAAGTTACTGAAGCGCACTTATTGAGTTTGTTAGTGAATTTTGGAACTTTCTGATGTTCCTCATGTTATTTTCAAGTGATTTTACACTTCAAGAGACCCTCTGAGTAGCCTAAGCCCAAAGTTTGCAACCGTCCCATTATATGAGTTTGATCCAATAATCCTGTTCCACCGAAAGAATTGACAAAAAATGAAGAACGAAAATTATTTAAGGAGTAGCGCGTTGCCAATGAAAACGATGATGACAGAAAATGACAGCTCGGTTGCCAAAGTGCTTTTTTTTTCCTCTCTCTCACTGCCGCTGCAATGATTTTCTTACTCTTCTTTAAAATTTTGATCTGCGGATAATCAAAGTCTCAGATACGTACAGGAAGCCAACTATTGTTGAACTTAAATATGTGACCAGTAACCACACTTATTTTGTATAAAACTTAAAGATCTGCACTAGCCTTGGTAGTGTAGTATAGTTGCTTTGGAATTACTTTGAGATTTTTCTTCTCATTCCATTATTTATCCGTTTTCAGATACTAGTTTCATGTATGTCATTTCAATGCTGTGCATGTTGAAAATCTACCAAACTCGACATCCAGACATAAATGCAAGCGCCTATTCAACATATCTTGTCCTTGCCGGAGTTATTTTCATGGGGATGTGTGGGGTTTTAAATGCATCTCTGTATTTTTATATAATATTCACCATTTTGCACATAACTACATGCATCTTCCTCTCACTACAAATTTACTACATGGGTCGCTGGAAATTAGGTAATGTATTATCGATCATACCTGCACTAAGCATTATTCATCAATTGAGAATTACTTCAGTAATTGACTCTGCTCATGCAAAGGCGTCCAATGTCCAAAATAATTTTATTTAGAAGACAAGTGTAAAAAGATAAAAAGAAAAAAGTAGCAAATTAAGAAATAAAAAATTAATGAAAACGGGCAAGACAAGGGAAATAGCTTGTTCTTTGCAATGTTTCAAGAAAATTTTAATTCGTAAGCTGCTATCCTAAACTCATAAGTCATCCTAAATTTCTTATGTTTAAGATGAATCCAGGGTTGATTAGTTCGAACCTTGGACACCATGTCGCGCTCCTCAAAAAGTCAACAATTTTTGGCTGAAATAGACGAATTGACACTAAAAGCACAAATTTAAGGAACGCCAGCACCTGCAAGCATTCTTCAGGAAGACACCCTGAAAGTTTCAAGCTGGAATACTCAAAGCCTCAATGAGTGCTAGTGAGACAAATAGACACATTATCACTCTCACTCACTGAGCTTATGGCGAAATGAATTTCATAATTTACGGCTTTAATTCTGTACCAATCATGCGCGTTTTTTGGGCTAAAAAAATCCATACAAAAATTTTGCAGGTGCTGACGTTATTGGATTTTGCGTTTCATCTAGGGTTTCAGTTTGAAACGCCAAAAACACAACTTTTTGACAAGCGACTAGTGGCGCTAATCGCTATCCATCGAATTGAAATCTGGAAAAGTTTTGCCTGGAATCACCTTAAACTTAAGGCGATGGCCATAATTACTAGGCCATCTCAAGTTGACGATAAAATGGTGTTTCTACTGCACGTAACCAGCCAACAGATGTACAATGTATATTTAAATTTGCAATTACTTTGTTCCTTACAGTTTTGTCGTAATTTCAAAATTTAATGAGTGACTGCAAAAAAACAATGGATTTTTCATAATTTTGGCAATTTTCAAGAACTTCGACCCCCCAATAGCACGGGTTAATTTTATTTTACTGAGCTGAAACTTTTTGGGGGTCATTTTCTAGGTCATAGGAACGACTTTAGGGGTTGGGAGCAAAACTTTTCCGACTTTGAAAAAAGTGGGCCACCCTAATGTACTTACACGGTTTGCTGTCAATTTCAAAAAAACTTCAGACACATTCTGGACCTCGACTGTACTCAAGATAAAGAAGAATGAAAGTCAAGTCCTTTTCAAACTCATTTCAGCATTTTAAGTTTGCATGCTTTCAATGAGTCCTAATCATTCTCTCTTCTTATCAGGTTTTCAAGTTTTCAAAAGAACTTGTTTCGAATTCATCACAAATCTGCGAGCGGGATGGAGATATTGCAGGCCAATGTATCCAAGTCGGATGGTGCTTCTAATTTTAGGTACTCATTTTTCTTATCTCTTCAGCATTTCCCATTTTTCAGTGTCTGGCAAGTCTCGGTAGCTCTCTTCTTTTCCCATCCTTGTTTGAGAATATATTGATTGTCTTTCCTCCCTCTTTTTACTTTCTCACAATTAACAAAGTTAGAAATTGAGAAAAGTATTGCGATGGCGCAGATGTCTGTCCGTCTGTCTGTATCCCAGCATAACTTTTGAACCAATTGTCCGTATGCATTCAAATTTCGCAAAGAAGCTGCTTTTAACATTCCCCTGAGGAGCCTTTTTTGATTGTTGAAAATTTTAATTATAAGCAAGTTATGGAGGACAAAAGGTTTTTATTGAAATCAATGGAAAAATGGACACACATAGGAAAAAATTTGAATATTTCAAATACAGCTGCGGGCCGATCATTTACTTCATCGTTAAACTGATCGTTAAGACTGTGTATGAGTGATTCTGTTGATCGAATATTGTAAAAATGTAAAACTATGGTAACCATCGTTATAATGTCCGTTTTTTAAAGGTTACTCATGAGTAGAGTCCCTATATGTAGAGAGTTAAGACAAGTGAAATCATGGGCGCCGCCATTGGATGCGATATTGCACATTTGTTTACATTCTGAGGCCGTTGTTGTGTTTTGCTCCACTGCAAAGATTACAGCTCCGCTAAGTTTGTAACGATGTAATCTTTCCCTGCTTTTGTTGATCGACATGTATTAACGCTTTTTAATGATTCTTTTGAGATTTATGGACATTCTTGTGGTGCATTATGATTAAAATTAACAGATTCATCGCAAATTAACTCTTTTATCTGTAAAAAACCGTTGGTAAACAAAACGAAAGTGCAAAATCGCATCCAATGGCGGCGTCCGTAGAGCCTAAAATTCATCGACCAATCAGAAGTTGACTACCCTTTTATCTTAACTCTCTACATATAGGGACTCTACTCATGAGCAGCCTTTATAAAACGAGACTCTCAACGATGGTTACCATAGGAACAGCCAAGTTTTATAATTTTCGACCAATAGCATCACTCGTAGACAGTTTTAATGATCGGTTTAACGATAAAGTAAATGATTGGCCCGCTAGTTGAGTTTTGATGAAAATTTGATTTGACATAGACTGTTTTAGTAGAGCGATATATCGTATCGATTGCCGTCCGAGGGCCTCTGGTTCCAAACAAACTCTGGTTCAATGTAATTTCCCCAAAGGCAAACTTTTAAACGGAAATTTATGGTATTAAATCAAACAATTAATGCGACCTTGTTGCGATTATGAACTCTACGTCCTCGAAAATGCTTAATTTTGCCTGGTTCCTTGACTAAAACTGCCGGAATCAATAAGATATTGTAGATTAAATGTTGCATTTGTAGGTTAGAATCGCTCGAAATCCCGCCAATTCCACAACAACAACAATAACATTTGGGTGATTCCAACCTCCAAACGCATCAATTAATCTGTAATATCCTGTTGATTCCGGCAGTTTTACGGGTGGAACCAGGCAAAATTAAGCATTTTCGAGGACAGAGAATTCATAATCGCAAAAAGGTCGCATAAATTGTTTGATTTAATACCCTGACTTTCCGTTCAAAAATCCGCTTATGGGGCAATTACATTGAATCAGAGTTTGTTTGGAACCAGAGGCCCTCGGACGGCAATCGATACGATATATCGCTCTACTAAAACAGTCTATTCTGCAACCAGCCTACTGTAAAATTAACCCCTTAAGGGGGGGTCTGGGGTTCTCTCCCAGAATATTGAAGGGGGGCCGGAGTCAAGGTACTTATATTTAACAGGTATGCTCGACTCGCTTCCCGCGACATCTTCAGTGGCGCGCAGTTCAAAAAGCAATTCCAAGATGGCCGACAAAAGAAGAAAACATTGTATACTCTTTTTAGAAAACATCGGGCTGTTTTCTGCTTTCCTGGAGAGGGAAGCCCAATGTTTTCTGGGAAGAGTATACAATGTTTTCTTCTTTTGTCGGCCATCTTGGAATTGCTTTTTGAACTGTGCGCCACTGAAGATGACTCGGGAAGCGAGTCGAGCATACTTGTTAAATATAAGTACCTTGGGTCGTAGTCTCTTCAGATTAATTTTGATGTGAGAAAGTTGTAACGTGGCCTGGCTTGACTACACGTACAGATCACAAGTTAAGTGGGTGATTTCAAAATGAAATAAATCTCAGACCTTCGTCAGAGTTGGGCAAATGGGGGTGGTAATCGTCGCTTTATTGGAGGGTGATTTTATGGTAATCAAGGCTGATTTTTTACAATCCACTCACCATATTAGTTGCAGAAGAATTAGAAGAATTCGAAGAATTAGATCTAATCGGAAGACCCTAAAGTTTACTATGTATCTCTGAAGAAAACATTTAATTACCATCCAAAGGTTTGACAATTACGGATTACCCAGTAATCGCGCAACCGATTACACGCCTATTTGCCCGATTCCGACCATTGTAAACCCTTCCCCCCGGCCCATAGTCAGGTTTTCTGTAGGGCTCTGATTCAGAACTTTGTGCTTCTTTGTAACACTATCTAATTTAGCAAAAATTATTAATTTTTTTCAGGAAATGTTTGCAATTGGGGTTTGGCTGCATTCCTGTGGATTTCAAACAGACACAATTTTGCAACTTACCTCCTTATTATATTCATGGTCAATTTAGCTTTATACTTAATATTTTACATAACTATGAAAGTGAGTTTACTTTTTAAATATTTTATCAAAAGTTCCTCGTCCATTTATCTTTGCTACTGAAACCATCTATTTTCAAATAGAGTCCTTGTAATATTATACGAGAGTTGCACTATTTTGCTTCTTCATAATGAAGAAGAAGAAGACAGATCATAGACCGCTCAAGAAGCAAAATGTGCATGACAGGGCCCTGTTCCACCAAAAGTACAAGTCCGAGTACAAGTTGTACTTACAAACGTTTCTTAATGCTAGTAACGCTTGTAATGCTTGTAACTACTACTTGGACTCGAACTTGTACTTTTGGTGGAACAGGGCCCAGATGGCGCTATTTCAAATAGGTTAGGTTCAAAGAGCTTGATTCAAAATGGGGGTTTTTCTCCCCCCCACCGATGTTTCTGAAACTTTGTATTTTGATAGTACTTGATATAAGTAGTATTTTTTTTCAAATAAAGTTTTTCCAAAAATAATTAGGGGAGGAGTTACAGTGTTGCAAAGTTGCACCTTTCAAAAATTCATAACTTTCGCGTAAATCATCCGATTGAAACGCGGTTTTCACCAAAAGATGTGGATTGTAAAGCACTTTCATGCCATTCAAACAAAATTCAATTTCAATAATTTTTGACTTAGTTATCGTCATTTTTGTGATTTTTAGGCCACTCAAAATCTACTTAAAGCGAAATAAAAACAAATGGTATTTTTTGATTTTGACCGGTTTGAAATATGTTATTCCTCTTTAAATTCTGCGTAAAATGAGCCCAAGCAGAATGCAGGGCGATTTTTTGTTCCGGAGTTATGCATTTTTTAGTAAGCGAAAAACGAGTTTTTTAGGGTACCCATGAGCGTTCGATAGAGAGGCTCAAGTCAAATAAATGGAAACTGTATTTTTTGATTTTGATCAAATTGAAATATGTTATTCCTACTTAAATTCTGCGTAAAATGAGCCCAAGCAGAATGTGGGGCGATTTTTAGTTGCGGAGCTATGCGCGTTTTAGTAAGCGAAAGTCGAGCGTTCTATGGAGTGGCTCAAAGACGTGGGTAGCCCGGGTAGCCTCAACCACTCGACTTTCGCTTACTAAAACGCGCATAGCTCCGCAACTAAAAATCGCCCCACTTTCTGCTTGGGCTCATTTTACGCAGAATTTAAGTAGAAACAACATATTTCAATTTGATCAAAATCAAAAAATACAGTTTCCATTTATTTGACTTGAGCCTCTCTATCGAACGCTCATGGGTACCCTAAAAAACTCGTTTTTCGCTTACTAAAAAATGCATAACTCCGGAACAAAAAATCGCCCTGCATTCTGCTTGGGCTCATTTTACGCAGAATTTAAAGAGGAATAACATAATTCAAACCGGTTAAAATCAAAAAATACCATTTTTTTTTTTATTTCGCTTTAAGTAGATTTTGAGTGGCCTAAAAATCACAAAAATGACGATAACTAAGTCAAAAATTATTGAAATTGAATTTTGTTTGAATGGCATGAAAGTGCTTTACAATCCGCATCTTTTGGTGAAAACCGCGTTTCAATCGGATGATTTACGCGAAAGTTATGAATTTTTGAAAGGTGCAACTTTGCAACACTGTAACTCCTCCCCTAATTATTTTTGGAAAAACTTTATTTGAAAAAAAATACTACTTATATCAAGTACTATCAAAATACAAAGTTTCAGAAACATCGGTGGGGGGGGGGGGGAGAAAAACCCCCATTTTGAATCAAGCTCTTTGAAACCAACGAGGTTTACCAAGAGAGCCAAGAGTATTTAAGTCCTATCCCAAAGTGTGACAGCTTGGACAATCTGATTCTGGTCTTTTTGCCTCATTTTTTGAACTTTAAATCAAAACTTGAGATTAATTCAGTGGAAATTGATTTTAAATGAAAGAGCAAGTGTTTTAGAGTGGCTATTTGAACACAGAATTCCAATACAAATATCCAGCTGAGAAAATTTTGCTTGTTTCTGTCATGCGTCACTTTCTTCATTGTGGAAATCCTTCCAAAATAAACAGTTATATCAATTTCTATGTTTTGATAGCCACTCTAAAACACTTATACGCCATCTATACGCTTATAAATGGTTTTACCGGAGATCCCAAATTATGAATCCTTATGCTCTAAGCTCTCTAGTTTTATATAGTTTGTAAAATGTGTAAAATGAACCAATCATGATTGGTTTTTATCACCTATATCAATGTGCTGGACAATCAATAAGGCAAGAAAGCATGAATTCTCAAAAGTTGGAGCTGCCTCTACTAGAATATTATAATGGGAAGTTGATCTCTGAAAATACCACACATAACTCATTGGGTTATTATTATTCTCCTGTGCTGTTCTCAACGGAGTATAATTTGATGATGATTGTATGATGATTGACAAGAATTTTCCCTTTCTAATAACACTTAGTGTTTGCAAATCAAAACGTTAGAATTAAAAATACTCGCAATGGAGCTTTAAAATGTGTTTTTCTCAAAATGGCCTTTTTTGTTATTCGTGGTTTCTCCAAAGGATGACTCAATGGATTTATTATAGAAAAGCGACAATTAGATAGGACTCTTCTGATTGTAACTCGCTTGTTTCATGGCCATTTTAGATTTTTGTCAAAATGCCCTAATTGAGTTCGTGAGTCAATTTTAGAACTTAATTCGAATTTGGAACTGCTTCCAACGGAGTTATTTTCAAGTGATTTTACACCAGAATTGACCCTCTTTATAGCTGCCGCAAAATTTTGCAACAGACCCTTTTTGAGCATCTTTAAGATGATTCCAGGGTCGATTAGTTTGAACTGTGGACACCAAGTCACATTGCGCAAAAAGTCATCAGCATTTGGCTAAAATTGATGAATTAAAGCAAAAAGCACAAATTTGAGGAAGGACAGCACCTGCGAGCATACTTCAAGAAGATACCCCGAAAGTTTCAAACTGAAACACTCAAAAATAAAGCCGGAAATTATAAAATACGAAAATTCCCGTAAGCCTCAATGAGTGCGAGTGAGGCAGATAGACATATTATTGCTCACACTCACCCTCTCTCACTAAGCTTATGGCAAAATGAATTTCATAATTTACGGCTTTAATTCTTTTTCAAAAAAAAAAAAAAAAATGAACGATTGCTTTTCACTTTCCTTGCTAAAACAAGAGAAGTGGATAGATTAATTGTTCCGAAGTTTTCAGAGCGTTTAGATGGAGGGTAGGGGAAAAAAAAAGAAGAGGCATTGAGACAAGAGAGACAGAAAATATTGTAGAGAGACACACAGATCGCCCAAAAAAAAAAAAAAAATAATAAATAATCCAAGAGCGTACCAGTCCTAATGTACTCTTGAGATATCTCCTTTCCTTAGGGTGTCACGCTTGGTGCGGTAACCCTCTTGTCCTCTTTCCTCACAGTGAGATACCTTGGTAGGTATCTCCCTTCCTTCCTATTCCCTTTTTGTATTCTCAGTCCAGTCATTCGCTTTGAAATACAAGCATAACGAACGCAAGGTTGGGGCGGCTGGGCTTTACTACTACTACTACTAATTTTGTTTGTTTTGGGCTCAAAAAATCCGTACAAAAATTTTGCAGGTGCTGATGTTATTGGATTGCGTTTTTCCTTTGTTTTCAATTTAAAATATCAAAAACATGACTTTTCCCAAAAGCGACTTGTGGTGCTATCCATGGGATTGAAATCTGGAAAAGTTTCGCCTCGAATTACCTTAACTTTAGGAATCTAAATTTTTTTTCCTTCAGCTTTGCATTTTTTTGAAACTCAAGAAAGTTTTATTCATGGAAACCATCAAGTTATCCTTTTTCTGTTTTATTGCAGTTATTGTCCGGTGAAAGGATACTGATTCAACCACTACTATATATCCTTCTGTCTGTCATCACTTGGACTGCTTCTGGTTACTTTTTCTTCAGTAGGTCAACAAATTGGCAGGTGAGTTTCTATCACTGTGTTTCAGTTTGAAACTTTTTCAAACATTCAAGTGAAAAATTGTCCTCCATTATTGCTTGTTCCAGAAAAGATTGGATTTGACACTTTTTTGAACCAGTCTATTCATTTGCTGTATCTCAGCTATTAGGCGCAGTATTTTTTTTTTTTTTATTGATTTCACTGTTTTTTCTCATGAAATTCTCTTCGGAGTAGGGATGAAATCCCATTTTTTTGTTTTTTGTTTATAAAAAATAGACCAAAAACAGTATAGAAATGATTACAAAATTACAAATTACAAAGATGTCAAGTAAAAAAATCTGACTTGTATTTATGTAAACTCTCTAATATGTCACTCACATTGCCTGCCTTTGGCTTGAACACAGTGGTTCAAATGATCCGGCCACTCATCCATTGCTTTTCTCAAGTATGCGCCCCAATCCATTATATTATTTATTCGGAACACGCCCATCAAAAATACAAAAGTAACGCACTATTTAGACTTTAAATCAGCACTGAAATGATTATGCAATGTACTAAAATACCTTTAGAGTAACACTTAACAGATATGCACTGATCTAGTTACGCAAGTTTCATGCTGGATATGAAAGATTTAAGGGCGGAATATTTTAATGCAGTCTAGACCATTTTGTAGGTTTTTTATATTCTTTGAGGAATATTTAGGGGTTTTTATACTTATCTTGAATGGTATTGCATAAAAACGCACAAAAGTGACGTTATCTCGACTGACAGAACTTAAAGCCAGACTGTGTAACTTAGCTGCTGGATAGCTCAATATACTTGTTTGATACCAATGGCTGAATTGAAAAATTATGACAAAAATAAATTCTTCTTGCATCAGTAAAATAATATTTTATTTCTTTTCCTCTGAAATTGACTTAATCTTACAAATGATTGCCCCTCTTTTTGTCTAGGTAACACCTGCTCAGTCTCGAACGTACAACAAGTCCTGTATGTTATTAAAGTTTTACGATAGTCATGACATTTGGCATCTGATATCCGCTGGCAGTATGTTCTTTTCATTTATGGTAAGTTTCATCTCTCTCGCTTTCAAAACACACAATTAATGTTAAGCTCTCTGGCCAGAAAGGCTTGACTGTCGGCTTAAAGTTTGTCTGGTGAGTTAAATAAAAGAAGGCCTGCAAATCCCTTCAACTGTTCAATAAAGAAGGGGCATCAATGATAATTATAATAATAATAATAATAGTCCGCTTGAAGGACAACTGCAATTGTATGAATCTGTCCCTAGCGGAGACTTAGCAACTCCATTCCCAATGTGAGGGGAACTGATTAACAAATTTAAGCAATTTTATTCATCACAAAAAATAAGTCGCACGGCTTAGGACCAAGGTTTGGTTCCGCTGTGTGATCAACACCACACACCTCACCGAGCGTGTGACAAGAAAATACTTAATAATAATAAGAAGATGCGCTGAAAATTGCTTTCATTAACATGCGGAGATACCTGGAGGAGAAAGCAGCCATAGACTAGCTGATGCAAATGGTGCGAAAGAAAGATGCCAGACTGGGCCGGAGAACATCGATTGAAAAGTTGGCGGGAAGATTCGCTCTTGGTGAGGGGTACGTTCCCAGGCGGGAGGCTTTGAGAGATCAGCTCTAGTGGGGGGTCAAAAATATGATAAGCAAGAACTTCAGGTTAAATAATAAATAAATGTTTACATTTATTAATAAATAAATAAAAAGAATAATCAATAAACATTAAATATCAGATTGCTTTATCAAAACATTGTCCTTATATTTCTGTTTCTTGAAATTAAACTGACTGCGCTGACTAAGGCAGTATTGATAACCCTTAATTCTTCTTTTTTCAGGTTCTTTTGACCTTAGATGATGATCTACGAAATAAGGATCGGACAATGATTCCAGTTTTTTAGTGAAATGATAGTTCAATTAACTCAAGTCAGTTCTTTTTTTTTTTTTTTACTTTTATAACATTTTATCTGTGATTTTAAGAGGACAAATCGTCTCTCCAAAAAGAGCCAAGCAATCAGACATCAATAGGATCTTAAAATGAAAGTTTTGAGGGGATTGGACTTGGATCGTTTGAGTCTGTTTGTGAAGTAAAGATTAATCTATTTTTTCATACTTGTGATGTAGTCTGGCCGTTGGGACCCTATTCTCTGTAAAGTTGTTGTTGAGATTTTGAATATTTTGACTTTACACTTCTCAATATCTCCAGAATCTTGGGAGCTACATAATGTTTTAAAGTTCAGAGGAGGAGCAGGACTTATGGGGGAAGACTTTCAAGGCAACTCAGAGAGCCTACTGCAAGTGGCAGAGATGACAGGATCCACTCCCCTCCCACCTGTGCTTTTAAATTCTTACTCTTAATGAATTGCTTTTTTGGCTCAGAAGAATGGTTAGAAATGCTTACTGCCTGCCAGGCCAACTCTTAAGTTTTTTAAAGCCAATTTCAAATGTTTCTTAAGTGTTTTTGTCGTTAAGAATGAATGAACTCGCTCCGTTAAGAAACGAACGTGATTTCAAATTTTTAGGTATGGGCTGCTCACGTGCTCAGTGGATGGAGGCATAGAGTTTCCCGGACATAATTTTACAAATACGAAATAAAATCATGAATAATAAAGAGCAAGGATAACCTAAAAATGTGTGAGGTCGTTCATTTTAGAACTTTTACAAATTTGTGTGTCCGGAAAAATCAGGCTTTTGATCCACTGTGCGCTGTGAGTCCAAAGTGGTGTACTCGCAATTCTCCCCTTTTTATAAATTACTTTAACGTAGGATACTAAGCTATGAGTGTAATGAACTGGCTTACTGTCTATTTTTATTGCCGTATTTACCCACGGATAGTGCGCCCCCGCGTATAGTGCGCACCCTAAATTTTGGAGCTAAAAAAAAAAAAAAAACCATAACCCACGTATAGTGCGCACTAATACAGCCCACCAGAGCAATAAATCAAACACCTGTCAATCAAAACATAACCCTAATTTGCGTAACAATTCGAATAGATGGCAGATAAGATAGGTAACCCTTCCCTCTCTGATAAGAAACCGGTTGACATCGACTTCCGCAACCCATGACATGTGGCGCGTGCAAGCGCTTGCTGGCAGAGCACGCAACATAATGCACGGCACCCTGTTATCTCTGTTGTAGCCACGCCTACACCCTCACGACGCGCCACCCGTCTCGGGCGAGGGGCAGACATTCTGATTTCGTACTGGCCTACGGGGAGCGGAAATAAACAAAGCAAGTTGTATACGCGCATGCGCGCATTTGATACGCGATCTCGCGATCTAGTTCCCGATAAGAAACTAGTTTTTCGTCGCGATAACGGGCGTGCTCCGCTATAGTTGAACAGAGGAAAGCATTGGTGTTTGTATTCATGCTTCACCGACTGTTTACGGGGCTGAATACGCGAAGACCCCGCGTATAGTGCGCACCCCGATTTTTCGGCAAAAAATTGATTTTTAGGTGCGCACTATCCGTGGGTAAATACGGTACTTTTATTCAAACTCCGGGGAAGGAGTCAACCCCTTTTTCACTTGAACAAAGTCATTGCAGGGTCTTACTTATCTGTTTTCATTAAATTATTTAATTATTTTTGTTTTTTTCCCCATTGTATTACTTAGTAGACACTAGCCTCTTGTATTCTTTTCATGATTTATACCTCAATAGTTTTATGAATTCGATGTGAGCTCGGTCGAAAGAGGAAGACTAGGCGGACATGTAATCCTTGGCGACCATCGTATGGTTTTCTTCCCCTTTCAAAACACCAAAGAACTTTCAAAATGAAACTCTTTTTGAGACCAAAGTTCTCAAAACGCTTTTTGAGACCATAGTTCTTGAAATGCTTTTTGAGACCAAAGTTCTTGAAATGCTCTTTAAGACCAAAATTTTCAAAACCTCCAAGAAGAAGTTTTCAAGGCATATTTTTTATTAGTATTAATATAACGTGATTTGAAGAAATAAGTTTTCAAACTTTGCCAAAGATTACAGATTGACCTAGCCTTCACATCTGAATTGAGCTCTTTGAATTGAAGATGATCAACTCATCAAAACTTTGATGATGACTTTTTAAAAGTAATTGAGCTGGATTTCAGCAATAGACAGGCGTACCAATTTCAATGAACATAATGTTGTTTGATAAACAGACTAATCTAGATAATTTCTCTTCACACGGGCATACAAATTTGACACCTGTGACCCTCTTTATCGGCAATTATGAAAAATTAGTAGTTCTAATTCTCACCGATAGATAGAGTTTATGGTTGACTATGCAGGGTGCTGCTGTCCGGTGCTAGAAGGCAACCTAGAGTGATGTTATAAAGCGTATATATCTGTGGCACGGAAAATCGTAATCCTAGGCAAAAGGAAATCGGCTTGTGATTTGTGTAGGCAAAGAGCTAACCGCTTATTTATGATCAGAAAAAATTTCAGATCAAGCTTAATGTTGCTCACAGAATAATGTATTGAGATTTACTTTAGCTCCTTTGAAAGCTACGAAGCTGGCAAAAATGGTGATTTCATCAGATTAGGTTTATTTTAATTAGTTTTTCACCAACGGTGTTTTAGATGAAGTGTGTTTGAACACCCTTGTTCAATCTCTTTAAAAGTTCATAAAAAGAGGACCAGTTGAGAAAAACTTAATCTGTAGTTATTAATACTATAGTTAGCTTATTTATTAGCTTTAGAATGAGCTAAATCAAATTTCAATATAATTATTTTGTAAGTCAGAATTATTCTTGATCTGAATTTTTTCTGATCATAAATAAGTGGATTGCTCTTTGCCTTGGCAAGTTGCAAGCCAATTGCCATTTGGCGAAGATTGCAATTTGCCTACGACCTATACCCCCATAGTCCCAGGGAACTGTCTGCTGCAGACGTATATTTACGCCGGTAGGAGTGAAAAGATTAAATTGTTGGTTTTATTGAAGTCGGTGTACCTGATCACTGCTTAAATCTACCTTAATCGCCTTTGAAAAGTAATCCATTACAATTTGCCCAACTCTGTCTGGGAGGACTACTGGGAACCTTAAACTTCTCAATTCATAAGAGCTGATATTATTTGTCAGGTCAGCGCTGAAAACTACTTCCTAAATGTGACTTGAGTCGCTACCAGATTTTTAGATTTTAATTACTTATGTATCCGTTTGTGCCACAAAATTTGAGCAAAGAATTAGTTTTTGTAATTTTGTATTTTAAAAATCTAATTAATCTCATGAAGGTACATTTATTGTCGAAAAAGCATTATTTATGTTTATTTAGCTAAGGTTGCTGGATGCTAATCTATCCTTTGTTTTTCAATGGTAGAAACTGATTTCTGCTCAGATCACATTTTACCTTGACTCTGTTCCATCTCATCCTACCTCGCTATGTCCAGTTTTAAATGTTCCTTTATTTACTTTCTGCTTCACTAGCAACTCTCTAATTATCACAAAAGTTTGCTATCGTAAAACTTTTATCAATAAACAACATTTTTCTGAGCTTTAAGGTGATTTCAGACGCATCTAATGATATGAAGCTGAAATCTGACTAGGTTTTGTATAATTCAGAAAAATTTGAATGTCTCTTCAAAGAATCGCACTCAAGGAATTTTCATGCCAAAAAATCTCAGGGCAAAACTCAATTTTCATGGTCAAGTTCTGGTCAAAAGTCCAAAACGAGAGCGATTTTATTAGATTTTATTTTGGAGAATGATTCATTATATCCATCTAGGTACGGCATTCTGAGGGCAGTTTTACCTTTAACCCAATGACATGTATAAGCGAGTCAGACTTGTCATGTTTTAAAAGAGATTCATACTACGGATCTGGCGATCTCACAGCAACAGATCGACGAGTTCAAGAGCTTGTGGCGTTTTCCGATAGATACCACCCCTCGCTTCACTCTACTTTCATGGTTTCACCTCTAGTTTAGCCTGTAGTATACATAGAATGAACACATTGTTGCCCAGCAACTTTTGAGTATGTTTCTTTGAAGTGACGTTCAAATATTCCTGCAATATTCAAAAGCTTTTCAGAACCAAGCTTTGTCGTCATTGTCAAGGGGTCTGGAATCACTGAACCCTTATGTATATTTTTGCAATTTCATTTCAAAGGATGAGAAACTTGAATTTTTTTTTTTTTTTTGTTTTGCTGTAAACATAATACTGTTACCTTCCATTTAAAGTAAGTAATCAAGCATAATACTGTTACCTTCCACATGAAGTAAGTAAATCAAACTGTGAAAGTTTTTGAAAGAATGGAGGTTGTCGACTTTTTAGTTATTTTTGAACTACTATATTTCTGTATGTTCAATGTATGTTCAATGCAGATAAGTCAATAGAAGTAGTCATGCGAAAATGTTGAGTCGTAATGTGGGCTTCGAAAGTACTATATTTTCAAATTTATTCCTCTCAATTTAATGGAACTCTTGCTTACTTTTATTATGAGCGATTGAATAGTTTCGACTTGGGCAAAATCCACCAAAAATTACGATGAGCACATTGAAGAATTAAAAAATTCACTCACAGACTTACAAAATTACTTTGAAGTGTAAGTCTTAAGGGGAGTTGGATGTGCCTATCTAAACAATGTAAAACATGGTCTTGTTCATGTACCTTTTTCTCAGGAACTACTCAACCGATTTTCAAAAACTTTGGATCATTTGAAAGGCCTCATCTTCCTACAAAAATAGACGAGGGTGTTTTTGAAAATTTCAAAAATCAAAGTTCAGAAAATTTTATGAATTTTTTTACCAAAAAAATACAACAATTTTGACTTCAAGAGGACACAGTAGGAAAATTAAAAAAAATTGAGAAACCCTCCCGTCTATTCGTGTAAGATAACAAGACGATTCTGACAAGCCCAAGTTTTTGAAAATCGGTTCGGTAGATTCTGAGAAAAAGATATGCAAGTGTCAAAAAAATGACAAAACCCTAATTCTTGTAAAAAAAGGCTTATAAAAAAGGCACGGGATGAATATTCCGTTAAAACGCGTGTAATTGCAAAAAACGTTTTGAATACTGAAATGGGCATCAAATTAGGGCTAAACACCAAAATTTATAAAAACTTGGTCTCAAAATGAAGCTGAAACTACAAAGAAAAATAATTCTTGAAAAACAAAAATTCGTCAAAATTGCCTGATTTGCACATCCGACTCCCCTTAATAGCAGAGCTACGCAGGTACCATGTAAGATCCCTATTTAATTTTAAACTTTCTTCTGTACGTTTCTATCGAAAGAGTGACAAATTAGACAAGAATCCCCCATGACATCTATGTAGCTGCACATTTCAAGAGCAAAGAAGGCAGAGCTAAGCAGGTATCGTAAGAGATTCCTATCTAATTTGTCTCTTGCTCTTGATAGAAATACACCGAAGAAAGTCTCAAATTAGATAGGAATCTCTTATGATAGCTGCTTAGCTCCGCCATTACACCTTAAACTGTCAAGTCATCTTGTGAGACTGTGAGTGAATTTCATAATTTTTTATGGTGCTTATCATAATTTTTGCTGAATTGTAGAGCTTATTTCAGAAGTGTAGGCGCACCTGGACCTTAATCTTTGGCAAATTTTCAATTTTCATTCCTTCAAATCAAAAGAAAACTTGCCTCCGACTTCAAACTTTTGATCTTAAAACGCTCTTCCATGAAAAGCCAAGACTAAAATTCATTTTCATCAATTTTCATTTTGTAACTTGAGAAATAATTTTGATAAATTCCAAAGATTATCAGTCTAGGTGCGCCTACACTTCTGAAACGACCTCTATTCAAGAATCATTTATTCAATTAATTAATTGAATATAGCAAAAGTTAGCAAGAGCCTCTCTGTGTGTTTGTCGTTCTCTGCATTGTTTTTTTTTTTTTTTTTTTTTTTTTAATTTGTTTGAAGGTTTTTTTTTTTGTGTGAAAGTGTTCTAAAGATTCCCCATTCATTTATCGATAGATTCATTATCATGAACTCTAACATTCGAATGGTGCGAAGGTGTGATATTTTCTTTTTACATGAACGAATCCTTAGTTTTACTTTACCAAACAAATCTAGTTAAGTGTAAATTATGTTTCCAAAAGTTTATATTTTCTTTATCTCCGTGTTGCCATCAAATTTTATTTATTCGTTTTATTCATACTTTTATTTTTACGGAAAACATTATTGTATTTTTACAGTTCCGCTTTTAATTTTAATAATTAAATTTACTTAAATTATCATTTATTTTATTTCTCTTCAACACCCATCTTTTACTTGGTACATTTGTTGCTAACCAAATTTAAAACTACTCTTTCAGAACATAAATCATGATTGTAGACAAAGGAAAAGATGGTCAGTTAGGACTGTTGTTACAACCTCTGCTTAGGTGATAGTTTGGCGGTGGTTAGAGCTCTAACCTCAAGTATACGAGGAGTGGCGTTTTACGACCTCTTGTTATCTTCTGGTTAGGGGTCGAGCCTCCTTTGTTCTCACCCGTTAACCAGTAGGTTGGCTGCCCACCGGATTGCCTTGTGGTTTCTAGTCAAACTATTGGTTTGTACAAACCAAGGGTCGTAATACCGGGCCGTACAGTATTTATAAAAGCTAGGAGGGAGGAGGTAATACTTTGTAAAATATTATGGTAGACTCATCATTTGACTCAATAAATTATAGACTCATTAAAAAAAATTGCATCTTTAGAGGAAACAGGGTTCAAGCTTTGAAAAAGTACTATGACTTCCAAAAGAAAGTACCGTGATCGAAATTTTTACTCTTTTAAATCTTGGCAATCTTGAAGGGGAGTCGGATGTGCCTATCTAAACAATGTAAAACATGGTCATGTTCATGCACCTTTTTTTCAGGATCTACCTAAACGATTTTCAAAAACTTTGGATCATTTGAAAGATCTCATCTTCCTACAAAGATAGACGAGAGTGTTTTTGAACATTTCAAAACTCCAAGTTCAGAAAGTTTTATGAATTTTTTTACCAAAAAATTACAACAATTTTGACTTCAAGAGGACACAGTAGGAAAAATTAAAGACAAATTGAGAAACCCTCCCGTCTATTCGTGTGAGATAACAAGACGATTCTGAGAAGCCCAAGTTTTTGAAAATCGGTCCGGTAGATTCTGAGGATAAGGTACACAAGTGTCAAAAAATGACAAAACCCTAATTCTTGTAAAAAAAGGCTTATTAAAAAGGTACGAGATGAATATTCCATTAAAACGCGTGTAATTGAAAAAAACGTTATGAATACTGAAATGGGCATAACATTGAGGCTAATCACCAAACTTTAAAAAACTTAATCTCAAAATGAAGCTGAAACTATGAAGAAAAATAATTCTTGAAAAACAAAAATTCGTCAAAATCGCCTAATTTTCACATCCGACTCCCCTTAAACAATTTTTTTAGACCCTTTTTTTGCGGTTTTTTAGTGGTTCAGGACTAATCAGAAAGCCCCTTTGTAAGTACGTTATAATTTTCGGAAGTTTCAATGAAAACAAAGAAAAAATTTAACAGTAAGAATTTTGACCAGGGTACTTTCTTTTGAAAGTCATACTACAGCATCATCAGTGGCTGTTTATGCAATTTGGCAACAATGAATCTTCATTTAACCCTTTCATGCACGCACTTTGTGTTTTGACTTTTTTTCGGATTTTTTTAGACTGTTCAAAAGAGGACAATTTTCTAAGAATTTTGCACACAATTTTTTGCAAAATATCTTGTTTTAATTTCATTGAATCCCATGTTACATAAAATGTTACACATTGTACCACTTCCCGTGAAAGGTTTAAACCTTAGGTTAAATCATTGATATTCATGAGTCCCCTAGAAATCGATACCGTTGCATGGGTTTAAATGGTACAACGCATGGTTGCCACCTTCCATGGTATCCATGGTTCCATGGTTTCGATGTATTTTCCACCTTCCAGCAAACCGCCATCTTATGAATTTGTTTAACGCATTTATCGAGTTTGTGAGTGGATTTTGGAACTCTCTGATGCTCTCAACGTTATGTTCAAATGATTTAACACAAGAATCAACCCTCCATAATGCTGTCAGTGGTGCCATTTCAGATTTTCTTGGGGGGGGGGGGGCTCCAAAAAATCGGATGACCTTTTTTTTTCTGGGTCGAGCATCTTTTAATTCCCTTTATTTCATTTTCATTGCATTGTATGCATGGCAACCACCTCCTTTTCAACCAAGTTTCAGCATGCAACCGTATTATCCAACACCCCCCCCCTCCCCGCTTTTTCTACTGCTGCTGTCTAACTTGATTTTTTGACCACATCAAAAATTCTTGGGAGGTGCATCCCTCCTCCCCCCCACCTCTTCCCCAAATGGCTCTACTGAAAGCTGTAGTAAAAGTTTGCAACAGATCCATCCATTATACTTCCTGAAGCTGGGATCTTTTTATGAATTGTTTCTAGAAACCAATTAAAAACCATTCCGGGGGAGGGGGGAACTGTTTTTGCCGAAGAATACCCCCCCCCCTTCCCTCTTTTTTGAAACAGGTGAAAATTGAAGGTTTCGTGGAATCAGCTGATTCACAGTCACTGCATGGAAGGAAAGCCAACTCAAGAAGATAATGGAGAGACAACAAAGAAGAGATGTTTATCAACTCAACAGTTTGAGGAATTTCCCAGCAGCCAGCAGGTGAGGATGACAAACTGATAAAGGAAGTTAATCAGTCTCATTGTCAGTTGTTGATCATGAAAGTTTTTGTGTAGAGTTTAGGTTTGTGTGAGGGTGATCGTTCAAATTGTTAAATCAGTGTGTGTGTTGTAGTGACTTTTTAGGACTGAACATATCCCTTCTCTATTTAAAATTTTTAATCTTTACTCGTACTTCTTTCTTGAGTCTTTTGACAGCAGACTTTTTTTTAAATTGTGCTGCTCTTATTTCTATTAATGTATTCATAAATCTTTTTATTTTATTTTATTTTTGTAAACTAATTTTTCTTACAGTGATAACATTCAAACTTTAATTCATTTTGGAACTTGAAGTACCATCCATTGCTGATGTTTGAAACATCGAAACGTTAATTAAGTGCGATGAAATCTTCAGTGGGTGATCATTTAATTTAAGTGTAAAATTGATCTTTGAATGAATTAATTCAAACAAGTTTGTCTCACGGGTCTGAGTTTAATTTTTTTCCTTTTAAAAGATGAAAATGAGAAGCTCGCAAAATGAAAACATGTGTTCCAACAGTGTGGTTATGGTTGATTGTGTCTTGATTGTATCGAGTCAACGCAAACTTAAGGAGCAAATTATTCCACTCTGATCATAATTGCTCAGTTTTGATGAGATTAGGGGAAGATAGGTTTTGTCTCTCCGCTATTTTTTCTTAAAATTTGGAGGGTTTCTGTCGAATTTGAATTGCATTATGTTGATGTATTCCACAAGATTAAAAGCATTATGATCATTGAGTCAGTCCTATTGCGATTGTTGATAATCACCTTGCTTGTTGCATTTTTGTGGGTCTAAAATTTGAAAAAAAGAAAATGTCAATGCAAGATTCATAACATCTCCGAGTTGTCGCATCATGCTCTCCCCCAGCGGCTTACCGGAAAATTTGGGGGCCCCATTTCAAACTTTCAGTAGGGGGCCTCCTACAATTTACTCAATGAATGAGGGAGTCTATGAGGACAACCCCCCCTCCCCTAAGCTAGAGGGGGTTCAGGGGTCCATCCCTGAAATTTTTTGAAAATTAAGTGCTCTCAATATGTTTTTTCAAGCTGTTCAACTTTGAAAGACTGTTTAGTTCCCACAAAAGGAAAGAGCTGAATTTCTTTTTATGGCTGCTTTTTAATATTCATTTTACTCTTCAGAAAATACATGACCACAGCTAACGGAACAATAAACATACTTTTTTTTCTTTAAGACTACACTGATTTCTTTTCTCTTCTATCTATCTTTACTGTTTCTACTGTTATATTTTGTCAAACACGGGCAGATCAGATGTAAACAGATTTCTTTCTATCTAGTCTAGCCAGAACATGATGTATTTGACAGCGATGTTGTCTTAATTCTGTTGTGTTGATAATTTTTCAGAAAAATCGACACTCCTTATGCTTGGGGGAGTTGGACCGAAAGTTAGACCGATTCATACCGAACAGAGCCAATTTGAACAATAGCTATTCATACTTCCTTTTGCAACAGTCTGAAGCCGAGAGAGCAGCCAAAAAAGCTGAAGATTCCAGTATACTATATCAGGTATGAAATAATTGAGATCTGCTGATAAGGATTTTAGGCTCAGATAAACATATTGGTGATAAAAAATTCAATTGAAATTTTTGCCGTTTCCTTCGGTTTTTCTTTTTGTTTTTTTTTTTGTGGTCTAGAAAAGGTCGGCTAAAAGTGCTCATACCAATAGCCCTGGACTGAACCCTGTGACAACGCAAAAACGGCTCACTGGATCTTTCCATAAATATTATATTCCAGATATAAACAGTCTCAAGGTGGTGCAAAAGCACACAAATTCAAATCCCATTTTAAAATTGAGACTTTTTTATCAGTTTTGGAGGCCCACAAGTTGCCATTAACCCTTGAAAGCGTAAGGGTTTTGACCATCAAATGGTACTTGGGGGAGAGGGGGGGGGGAGTCGGTGGGTTCGAAAAGACCCCGTATCTATGGTTTTTCACTGTATTGGTTTTGTTTATTTTTTTTAAAACTTTGAGTATGTAAGGTAATTGAGTACATCCTACTCAATGATTTAAGACCATTTTTCATGATGGATCACTAATTTTTAGATATTTTGACTTTCAAGGAATAGCACTGGCTGGGGGTAGACGCATCAAATATGGCGGACCTCGATCATCTCAAGCCTTTATAATGTTTCTTCGTACTTGTCACTTGACATCAGAAAGCTTTTTCCTGCTATCATTTTTCCGCCTGCTTGTCAATTTTTTTAGTTTCCTCAGCATTTTTTTTTTTTTTTGGAGTTTGAGTGTTTTCAAACTTAGCAATTCAGTTATAATTTACCACCTTAGCGTTAGCGTGATTCCAAGGCCGATTACTTCAAACTGTAGACACTACGTCGCGCTGCACAATAAGTCAACAATTATTTGTTAAAATTGATGAATTTATGCAAAAAGTACAAATTTGAAGAACAACGGCACCTGCAAGCATACTTCAGAAAGATATCCCGAAAATTTCAAGCTAAAACATTCAAAAATATAGCCGGGATTTTGGAAGTACTAAAATTCCCATAAGCCTCAATGAGTGCAAGTGAGACAGATAGACAAAGTATCACTCAAACTCACTTGCACTCACTAAGATTACGGCAAAATGAATTTCCTTAATTACGGCTTTAATTTTCAACCAATTTTGCTCATTTCTGGCTCAAAAATCCGTAAAAAAATTAGTCAGGTGCCCAGGT
Source organism: Trialeurodes vaporariorum (assembly GCA_011764245.1). Lineage (NCBI taxonomy): Eukaryota > Metazoa > Arthropoda > Insecta > Hemiptera > Aleyrodidae > Trialeurodes > Trialeurodes vaporariorum. The sequence goes on along the minus strand of VMOF01000320.1, from coordinate 37,525,652 downwards.
GCCGTCTTTCCTTGGATTTTGCGTTTTTTCTTTGTTTTCAATTTAAATTGCCAAAAACACAACTTTTCCACAAGTGACGAATTAGTAGCACTATCCATCAGATTGAAACCTGGAAAAGTTTCACCTGGAACCATCTTAATCAATCATTCTAACGGAATCCTCATTTTGATTTCTGGTTTAGAAAATCGGCGAATTAAATTTAGGGGCTTATCGTTCTCTCTTAGATGACGCCTTTGATGTAAATGAAAGTTCAGTAATACCCATTTTCCCAGTCAAAAAAAAGAGGAAAAAGTCTATTGAGGCCTTGTGGCCGGTTTCACCTCGTTCCAAACCTTCCATAAGTCCATCTACAGCAATTCTCGATCTTCCTCATTTAAATGAACATTTCCGTAAGTATCTGCAGTAACTTTCAGTTTGAGTCTCTTTTGTGTCGCATTGAATTCTTAATCTCCTTTTTGTTTGTTTATTTATAGTCCAGTCGTTCGCTATGAGATATCAGCATTACGAACCACCGTGTTTGGGCGGCTGGACTTTACTACTACCACTACTTCTTATTTTTCTAACGATATCTTAACACCCAAAATTAGGGTTGGTACTCGTTATACAATAATTGCAATTTGACAATTTAGTATGCATCACAAAACTTAAAAATAATAAAAAAGGGTCACAACTTATGAATTTGTTAGTTCATTAATTTGGTAGAAGACCCTTTTCAAGACAAAGTCCTTTAGTTTGTGAAAGAATTATTTTAACTCGCCTTTTTTAAGTAAGCTCTTTAAGATGTTAGGAAAAGAATTGATTATTTGAACTGAGGAGATTTTAACTTCTGATTCTGTGGTTGAGAGATTTAATTTTTTACTGTCAATGAAATTATGTTTACTATTGTATCTATAGTTGGGTAACATATCTGAGGGCTTGATCAAGTAATTTTCAATTGCATATATCAGGGTAGGTACCTAGAATATAAAGAGAAGGGAAAGTGAGGAAGATTGTGTTCAATGAAGACTTCTTTGCAAGGGTGGTTGGAGGGCAGATTTTATAATATTCTTACAGTTTTCTATTGTTTACCTAATAAAGACATCCTTACCATGGGAGATTTTTTTATTGCTTGATCAGTGTTGGACTCAATCATTGATCTGTATTCTTTGAATGATATCCAAACCAGTGTTTCTTGCAATAATACTATCTATATCTGACGGGCTGAAGCAACTATACGCATAAATTTTGAAGTTATTTATTAACTTATTTATCTATGCAGTCTACTTGTTTGCTGTGAAATATCAGCATAACAAACCACCGTGTTTGGGCGGCTCAGCGGCTGGGCTTTACTACTACTTATTTAGAGAATAAACGGAACAAGCCGTTGACAAAAATTCAACAAAAAAGGTAACAAGAAAGTGGAATTTGAGAAATAACTTTAAGTTTAAAGAGGGAGTTAAATCATGAAGAATAAGAACAAAAATGGAACAAAATAACAGAAAGATTTTTGACTGAAATAAACTTGAAACAGAAATCACAAAAAATTACAAAGAAAAGAAAAAAGGATGAGAAATTTTTTTGTGTGGAGAAGAAGTGCTTTTCGAGTGCAGAAGAACAGCTTTTTCTCTTCCAAAACATTATTGAAAATTAATAATAATGTACTGAAAAAAAGGTGAAAAAATGACAGACTTTTAACCATAGAAATGAGATTTTCTTTTAGCACCAATAGGAGCTAAGATAAATAATAGGGAAACTTATTTTTTGTGCGAACCTTGTAGAAAGATATGGGAGCTTGAAAGGAGTTTGTCAAGCACGACTCATTACATAAGCGCAACCAGTAAAACGATTTTGTCGAGCAGGACTTGACATACAAGGGGTAAGGGTTGAAAAACTCCTTTTTTTCTTAAGCGAATTAGTAAATTAGTTTTTTGATCCCTCAACTTCTCATTTGCTTTGACCAGACTTGAATTTGATCGACTGGGGTGCGACTGATTACATTGCGGCCGCTCTTAATAGGAGCGTATATTTATACTATGCTCCAACTCACAAAACCGAAAAGATCAATATGCTAAGCTGGGGCACCGCAGTCAAATGGAGTCCAGATGGAAGTAAACTAGCGATTGCTATGAAGCATGGATACCTTCAGTTAAGTTCCAACTTCTTTGCTTTTTCTTTTAAGAGGGAAAGTCAAATTGTGTGTGTGTGTGCTTTTAAGACATTGATTAGTTTAACAAAATTTGCCTCTTTATCGAAAAACTATATAGTTTTCTTAATTTTTAAAAATTTGTCGGAGAGGGAACCTCAACCCCCTTTCCTTGAGAGTGTTGCCCTGGAATATCAGGAGACCCGGAAATCAACCCTTTCACTTTATGTATAGTCTCTCATAGAGGATGTTTGTTACGTGGATTCTTATGAAACTTCAAAAAAATTGACATACAGATGAAATTACAAGAGAAAAATTTGTTTGATTCATTCGTAAAGGTCTAAGAATTATGAAACTACTTTTTCATCACGCGGCACTGAAAGGGTTAACCCTTTCCACTCGTGAACATTTTTACCTGACCGCCCCACCAGCTTGGGGAGCTTCAACAATACGATGTAAACAAGCCATATGATCTGTAAAAAACTCAAATCACAGTGTACAGAGTGCGCTGGTTTAGTGCGTGATGTTCGTACTAGTTCCCATAAAATCCACTAGAGCTCACCATCTGTCAAGCGCGTCGAATATATCCGACAATCGAGTCCGCAGAAGGTCTCTTTTTTTTGTCGGATATATCCGACATGCGAGTGGAACTCAACTTTTCCCTGGTCGGATGTATCCGACACCTGAGTGGAAAGGGTTAAGTTTATTCAGGGGCCTAAATTTTCCTTGGGCGGCTCTTACTTATGTAAGGGACAGATGGTCAGTAAGGGGTTCTGGTCGTCAACAAAGAGGTATAAGGCAGAAAAAGAGAGACGGCATTAAGCGCAGTCATCTGACCAATGGTTCGATCATTTCCTTCATCTCTAAACCAATTGTTGAAACAGTTTCCAAAGATAAGCCAGAGATCAGTGGGCCAATCATTTACTTTGTCTATGAACCAATTGATAAGACAGTCTTTGAGTGATGCTATTGTTTAAGAATTGTAAATTTTACAATTATCGACCAATTGTGTCACTTGTTGACTGTCTTATCAATTGGTTTATCGATAAAGTAAATGATTGGCCCACTGATCTTTGGCTAGTGGCAACCTGTCTGGCTAGCAGCTTTGATACTCAAGGAAACAAATTTTTTCCGACTTTCAGCTCGTTCTCTGGCCCCTCGGACTCTAATTTTTTTTAAAAAAAAAGTGGCGAGAGACGAATTTTCTATTATGCCAGTCCTTGGTCCTTCTACAAAAATACTACGGAATAAACAATCACTCATCAGTGGCATTTTATATTTCCTCTCACCAAAAATTTTAAAATGATGTTTGCCTCTCAACCTCAACTCTACGTATTATTTAATATTTATATTTTATTATTTTTATTTATCAAATCGGAGCATTCTATTTAAGGTTTTATTTTGTTTCATCTTTTAGATCTGGGATTTAAAGTCAGCAAAAATAATTCACGCAACCCTTTCTAGTTGTCCAAATAAACTTTGCTCAGTCGCTGTTATTGAGTGGCATCCGTTCAAGGATTTCTTGGTCACGTAAGTATTTTCTTCTCACGTATTTCTCTATCAAACCTTTCAACTGATAAAAAAAACAAACAAAAAGCAAGCAGCGACTTCAAACACATTGGTGTTAAAAACCATTGTTGAAAAGCCGTTGTGCCGAGTGCATCCAACCAGTGATGAGAAAAAATAGAGAGCAAGAACAATAACTCGATTTTCCAATCTAATGAAAATCTAAAATTCAGTCAAACTCGTGGTCAAGCCCTGAAATCATTTGTTAGAAAATCGGCAGTTTACGAAACATCACTTTCCACATTTAGCGGGAAAAAATTACCCTGATGACAGCTTCAAATAGAGCATCGGCTTTATAGTCTAAAAACTGTGAGTTCACAATGTTCTACTCCTAAAGAACGAATCTCAGGATTAAAATATGGGAAAGAAAGAGAGAGAGAAAGAAGAAAGAGGCAGAAAGAAATGGAGAAAGATAGAGAGGGAGAGAGAAAGAGGGAGAAGAGAGAGAGACAAAGGGGGGGTGCAGGATTCTGCGAGCGCTGTCGAGATACATCGCTGCCAGCCGCGCGCCAAAGAAAATGAAATAGCGAGCATGAATCAGTCAGCAGAGATTGGAGAGAAGCGGGCAGACAAGCAACGATAAGTGTAGAGGTCGGAAACGATAAAATCAAGTGAAGCTCAAAGAAATCCATAAAATGTCAGAGAGAGAAAGAAGTATAAATGGGTCTCTCTGCCTTCCTTTAAGTGAAGGTCGCACTTTTTCACAGGGTCTTATGAAATTTGATATTTTAGAGACAAAAAGATGCTGTGGTGTGAGTGATTGATATTTATAGCCCGGGAGAATTGTACAGGAGTTGTCGACGAATACAAAACATTATTTTTAACGATGTAAAATATAAAACAACAATGTTAAAAATTATTCTTCGAGAGAATAGCAGAACTCTGGAGGAGTTGGCTGTAGATGAGATGAATGCATACGCGGATAGAGGTAGTTTCAGAAGTGTAGGCGGACCTAGACCGACAATCTTTGAAATTTGTCAACATTATTTCTGATATTACTCGAAGAAAATGAATGAAAATGAAATTGAGTGTTCACTTTTCAACGAGGAACACTTAAAACGCAAAAGAAGAAAGTCAGAGGCAAGTTCGGTTTTATTGTAATGGAATTGAATTTGAAAATTCGCCAAAGATTATGGTTTAGGTCTGCCTACACTTCTGAAACGAGCTCTACAGAAATTTGTGTTTCTCTCTCTTCTCCCATTTGTATGCATGTGCTAGAATAGGATAGTAGAGGGGGCCATCATGTGACTTTAGCCCCTATCTCTGTCCTTTTCCAACACACACGGTCAAATGGGAGAAGAGAGAGAGAAAGACAAATTAGATAGGAATCTCCTGTGATACCTGTATAGCTCTGTCATCTTTGTTCTTAAATGGCAGAGCTACGCAGGTGTTGTTGGGGATTCCTGTCTAGTTTAACACTCTCTCTTTCTTCAGGAACACACAGAGGAGTGTCTCAAACTAAGTGAGAATCTCTCATGGTACCTGCGCAGCTTCGCCATTATGTCTTAAAATTAAAAGTAGCTTTTTGTGATTCTGAGAGTGAATTCCATAATTTTTTAATAGACTCATCGTAATTTTCCCTGGATTTTACTTAAGAATTAACTATTCAATCGCTTATAGCGCAAGTCAGCAAGAGTCTCTTTGTGATACCTGAGAAAAATCAAGACAACTGCCAGATACTTGCCAGATTTAATTCAATTCCTAAAGAGCTAAAGTCTTTATTTAAAAATGAGGAGTTTGATAATTTTTTTGGACAGTTGAGATTATTTTTTATCAAAAAAGCCCTTTACAGTGTGGAGGAGCTGTGGGCTAACACTTGAAATTAAATTTAAAAGGAAATTTATATGTATTGTATTTATTATTCAAGAACCACCATTCTTATTTTTTATCTGTTTAGTTTTTTCCTGACGTGTATTCAAAGCTAAATGGCTCTTATGTATAAAACTAAATAAATAAATAAATAGATACGCGCCAATAAACAGTGAGATAAGAGCTGTGAATAATCAATCCACATTTTTAAAATAATCCTTTTTAAAAATTTCAGAGGTTGCACCAGTGGATTAGTAAAAATTCATTCTACCGATCTGAAAGAAATTCACATAATTCTTGATGCACACACAAAATCAGTGGTCAGTCTAGCTTTCAACTGTGATGGAACGTACCTGGCTTCCTCAAGTATGGATGGATACTTCTTAGTTTTCTGTTGGGAAGATTTACAAACACGTTATTACACCTTGAGAGTATCCCTTGGAAATCCAATCAGAGTACGTAGAGTATATTTAGCATTCTTTCTTTCCATTCATTTCAATGTCTGAGAACCGTTTATTCCTGAAATTACCTCACCCAAAATATTCAACGACAAGTGTTTACTTTTAAATATTGTCCTTGATTCATTTCTTGTTTTATAGTTATTCATCAAAAGTAAATTTGCCTTTGAAAGAGGAGATCAAACCTTTTAAAAGTATGGAGTGTGATTCAAAATGATCTTATGATATGAGCTAGTTCAAGTAAAATATTTAAATCAATCGGAATTTTTCTCTACAAATAACTGTTTATAAGGTTTCAAGAACATTCTTGCAATTCACGTTTGCCCAATAATGTAATAAGGCCATCCAATAATTTTGTCCATCCTATCTTTTAGGCAAAAATGCTATTGAATGTCCAATGCGCATTTTTGTCCAATTGATAGGAGGTAATTAAATCAAAAAGGTGATCACTTCAATGGAATATGTTTCCTAATCTGTCTTTGGGCATAAATTGGCCTTTAAAAATTTTGGACCACTCATTAAGAGTGGCCAGATTTTCTTTTTGGACAAGTATGTCGTTGGAATGAGCAATTAGGCTGTTGCACACTTTTGCTGTAAGCAATTTAATAGTCAATGCTGGCGTAAAAACCTCCTAAAATAACAATAGTAGCACTGAAAACCTCCGAAATCTACTCCTAAACTCAATAAACGCTTTTATTTGTGCGAACGTCATGGTGGCGGAGGGTAGTAATAATGGGAGATTCCCATCTAACAACATCAAGTAAACACCACATCAGTCCCATCGACTGTAACTCCATCAAGAAGTGACCAATAAGAGACGACTTTCATTTGATACCGGTGTCACTTGATGTCACGGTGCCATTCATCAGATGTGGATCACTACTCTGATGACTAAGTACTTTGTGAATCATCCTTGTCAGCATAGAGAGAGTGACGAAGTTAAGATAGGAATCCCCCATTATTACTGCCCTGTGCCACCATTATTCTAGCGCAAATGAAAGGGTTTATTGAGTTTAGGAGTGGATTCCGGAAGTTTTAAGTACTGACATTGTCATTTTTGGAGATTTTTTTTTCCAGAATCGACTATTAAATTGCTCATAGCATAAGTGTGCAACAGCTCCATTTGGGTTAAACTGCACTGGACATTAATTATTGGACACAATATTTTGAACGTTCATAATAACTGTTTAAAACATTATAGTGGGTGAGAGTTCTAGGGCGAGAGTCCCAAGTTTTTCCAGGAATACTTTAGTTTCGTCAGTTTTGAAACATTTTACCTTCACTGTATTCAGGCATTGGCGTGGCATCCATGGAAGGCACCTTTACTTTGTGTTGGCTCTTTAAAAGGGTGTTTGAATTTGTGGGATGTATCGCGCTCCAAAAACAGATGTATTGCGCAAAGTAGTCCAAAAACCAAAAAAGGAACCCATCATTTTCTGTTTTGTTTAACATTCAATAAAATTTCTGGGGAATTGGTCACTAGCCACTTACTTCAAGAATCACGTAAGTAATGCTTTTCTGATTATTCTTTACTTAAATTTCTTTCAAGATTTAGCTGAAATCACTCCTCTATTGGTTAAAAACTAATCAATCCATCAATCAATCTACATTGCTACCTCTTGTAGCTACCTCTCGTTCTTTTTTTGGACTTGGCATTGTTCACTACACAGCAAGTATCGCCTCTTATGATAGACATAGGCGGACTGTATCAGGGGCTAGGGCGGCTATAGCCCCCCCCCCCACTTTTTTTGGGCGGAGGGGCTAAAAATCGGGAAAAAGTCATCACTTGAGAATTGAGAAGGAAAAAAAAGGGGAAAAAAAGGTTATAACTTTTTAGCCCCCCCCCCCCCACTTTTCTTGGTCACGCTCTGCCTATGATGATAGATTTGAAAAACAGCCACTTAGAGAGACTCTCAGGGGTGGAGCTTCTTGTCTTGTACTTTAATTTTACCAGATGTACAACTTTAGGTTGTATATTCCCTAAAAATATCAATATAAAATATAGGGCAATCAACCTCCAATCTAGCAACTCTCACACTTAAAGACAGTGCGCCAGATTTTCGTGTAGATGACCAACTTTATTTAATCGAAAAAATTGAATCAAAAGTGAAAAATTGGATAATTACCTTAAACATGGCAACACTGCTGAAAGAGTTGTTTCTTTCAGAGATGATTCTTACTTTAGAGCCAATACTTTCATCATCTGTGACAAAAATACGCTGGCGGATCCAGGAATTTGTCCCTCTCCTCTCCTTTTCCCACTAGAATGTGTTTGTTAGAAAAGGACAGATCAGGGGCAGTCATGTGATTTTTGCCTCCTCCTCTATCCTTTCCTAACACATGCGTTCTTATGAGGAAAGAGAGAGAGGGATAATTTTTTGGATCTGATAGTGCAAAAATATGCCGCAGCCCTATGGACCATAAGTTTTTCTGAGTAATGAGATTTTAATTGGGCAATGAATGCAAGTAGCGCTGCAACAGGCCCCGCTGGGCTGGCGGGAGAAGCGCAGCGTCTTTAGAGGCGTAAAACGGAGAAGAGGAGGAAAAAAGGAGAAAGCTGAGAATGAGGTGAAAGAGTGAGAAAGAAAGAGGAGGAGGAGGAGGATAAGAAGAAAAAAAGGAAGTAGCGAACAAAGAGGAGAAAAAACAGGAAGGAAGAGAGGATAAGTGGGAAAAAGAAAGGAGAAAAGGGAAATGGTGGTAGGGAGTTTAGGAGGAAAGAACAAGAAAAATAACTTTCGATTTGTAAATTGTAACTCCTGAGCAAGGTACTTATATTTAACAGGTATGCTCGACTCGCTTCTCACGTCATCTTCAGTGGTGCAAAAATCAAAAACAGAATCCAAGATGGCCGACGAAAGAAGAAAACACTGAACAATTACGTCGGTGTGAAAGAATTCACAGAGAGATAATCAAATTAACTAAAATCGACGAAGCGAGAAAAAACACTAAACAGTAAGTTCCACTTCCATCCATCTTCATAACAAACCAGTGGCGGCCGGCCAGGTGAAGCAAGTGGTACCGTTCTAGAATTCATCCCTTCATTGTCTCGATGCAGAAAAGATTATGGATAGCAGCACTTTCCAATATACATAGATATACTACATCACAGGACAATGTAATCTTTTTTGTACGGATGCAGTAAATGGTTGAATTCTAGAACGCTACCAGTGAGACAACAGGGAGCCATCGCCTCACATTTTTTAAAGGAGGAGAAAGAAGACAAATTTAAAAAATAGCGTGTAAAGGTTAAAATGGTTGTTATTCCATTGTTTTTTGTTTCTGTAATTCAAAAAGTGTGAATGAAACATAGCATTTTCAAAAAAGTTTAGGTGAAAAGCGTTTAAAAAAAATCCCGTGCACCTCTCATTTTCGTCGCCTCACCTCCACAAGCCGCCAGTGTAACAAACCTACTCCTGATCATATCCCACGTCATTTACGGTGTTTTCTTCTTTTTTCGGCCATCTTTGAGTCTGCTTTTCTTGATTTTCGCGCCACTAAAGATGTCGTGGGAAGCGAGTCGAGCATACCTGTTAAATATAAGTGCCTTGACCCCTGAGTAAATTATTTAGAATTTTGTTTGAACTTTGAACTGTTCAAATTTTAAGATTCGTAAATTCTTGTGTTTTTTTACATTTTCATTTGAAGATAGTCATTATTGACTTTGTGGAAGACTAAAAATATATTTTTGACTGATGAAATTAATACATTTTAAGTAAATCAGAATGATACAAAGTGTTTGTCTTATTTTCAATTTAGTTTTTAGCTATAGGAAAATTTTGCAGCCGCTGCAAAAGTTTCCAAGCTCTATCCATGGCCTGTAATAAATTCCTTTCAATTATTTTTCAGTCGATACAGATGATTGGGGTGTAACTCAGATAAACGTTTTATCCTCTTTTGACAAATTAGTCGATCGAATGGTCGGACACGTAGGATCCGTGCTATATTTAAAATGGAATCCGGATGGAACGCAGCTAGGTAATAACTTCACTTTTTAATTAAACTGAGCATTAAGATTGTCTGTAAGTGACACTATTGATCTAGAATTGTAAGACTTGCACTGGGGGCATGTCATAGGGGCTAGGGGGGGCTCAAGCCCTCTTATTTTTTTAAAGTCTCGGTTAAGCGTGGGCGGCATGATTCTTTACTGCACGACTTTTTTGTTTTTTTTGAACTAATGATTTTTCAATTAATTTTGACTCAAAATGAAACGAAAAAATAGAGAACAAATTTCTAGCATCAATGGGGCTGTTGCGCACTTTTGCTATAAGCTATTTAATAGTCGATTCTGGTGTAAAAACCTCCAAAAATAACGATGGCACCACTAAAAACTTCCGAAATCCACTCCTAAACTTGATAAACGCTTTTATTTGAGCGGGCGTAATGGTGGCTGAGGGTAGTAACAATGGGAGATTCCCATCTAACAATACTGTAACTCTATCAAGAAGTGACCAATAAGAGACAACTTTCATTTGACACGGGTGTCACCAGGTGTTGCGGTACCATTCATCGGATGTGTATCATCACTCTGATGACTAATTACTCTGTGAATCATACTTGACAGCATAGAAAGAGCGAAGAAATTAAGATAGGAATCTCCCATTGTTACTGCCCTCGGCCACTGTTACGCCCTCGCAAATAAAAGCGTTTATTGAGTTTAAGAGTGGATTTTGGAAGTTTTTAGTGCTGCCATTGTTATTTTTACACCAGAATCGGCTGTTGAATCGCTTATAGCAAAAGTGTGCAACAGCCCCATTGTTGCATCCAAGAGACCTCCAAAGAACCAACTTTAACATGAGCCAGCTTAGGGAGCAAAATTAAGGTCAGAGGGTTAAATTTGTTTTCTAATGTTCAGATGGCCTTCATCATGGAGCCGTGCTCTTTCAGACTTCAGTGAACACTACTAACTTTTTTTCCACCTGTGCCTGCCAGAGGGATGACGACATGGAAAAAAATGATTTTTTAACTTTCAAGTGTTCAAAAAGGGGAATTTAGATTATCTGCCTCATGGGTACCATAATGTAATAAAGGGTTAAGGAAGTAGGAAGGGTTAGGGAAGGGAGTAGGGGAAGCCGGAGCACCATGGGTCACGGAGCACCATGAGTCACTTGCAGTATAAGGTACTTCTAGGTGTGTTATTTAGGGGTCACCCTTTCATAATTTTGTACCATAACTGAAAAGAATGTCATAGTGTAGCTTATTGAGTTTATTTCAAGATACAATGCATTTAACACACCTAAAAGTACCTTATTCTGCAAGTGACTCATGGTTCCCTGTGACCCACGGTGCCCCGGCTTCCCCTAAGTAAGTAACTATGTGTTTGAATATGCTCACTATGAAAATAATAAAAAAAACTACTAGAAAGTTCCTCAAACTTTTCAACAGCTGTCCTAAAAACTGCTCTTTTTTTAACCATGTAGTGAAACCCAAGATCTATTAATACCAGGGGGCCCGATCATTTACTTCATCGATAAACCGATCGTTAAAACTATGTATCACATCTTCCCCGTTGTGCGATTTGCACGGCAGAATTAACAGCTGTTATGTGGAATACGATGGTGAATGCACTCGCATAGCAGGGAAACGTTGGTATAGACTGCCTACTGGAGTGACCTTGGGACTGATCATTTACTTCATCGATAAACTAATCATTAAGACCGTCCATGAGTGCACTGGTAATGGTCAAAAATTGTAAAACTTGGCTGTTGCTATAAGATGGTAACCATAGCAACAGCCAAGTTTTAGACTTTTTGACCAATACCATTGCTCATAGACGGTCTTGATGATCAGTTTATCAATGAAGTAAATGATCGGCTCCCAGGTCTTTCCAGTAGGCGGTCCATACCAATGTTTCCCCGCTTTGTAGTGCATTCACCATTGTATCCCGCATAACAGCTGTTGATTCCGCCGTGCGAACTACACAACAGGGAAGATGTGATGTGAAGCAGACCGGGGACTAGATCCCCAGCAAACCAGGGAAACACTATGAATGGTACGCATCAGCCCCGCTTACTTGCTTCTGGATTGACCTGGTATTAATAGAACTTGGTTAAACCATTTATGAACAGTAACTAAAATAATTTCCTCTAATTTGTCTTGACAGCAACCGCCGGAATAGATGAGACCTTACAACTTTGGAACTTTTTACCGAAGCAAGAAAAGAAACAAAGCGCAAGGAAATCATTCGGAGGAATGACTGAATATTCCCGTACTTTCAATTCTTTTCACATAAGATAATGGTTTGATTTTGCCAAACCATCGGATCCATTAAAAAATCATTTTAAAACAAATTGATCAAGGGAGAAGTTGCCCAAACTAACATTATAGTGTTCCGTTACCAGTGGTGTCGCGTGCAATCTGGCAACGCTGCATTTCGTCCGAGGTAGTGCTCTGTGCACCTCCATTATAATGACCTTTTTCATGCATTTAAATGTACCAATCACAGCGTTGCCATATTGCACACGACGCTACTGTCTGTTTCTGAAGGTATACGCTTGAAAAGGTAATCAATTTTCAGGGAATTTATTTCCATTTTGAAGAATTTCTTTGCCTTAGAAGCGGGCATTGTTGCTATTGAAATTTGCAGTGGGTCTGTTAAAAACTTTTGCAACAGCATTATGGAGGGTCAATTCTTATGCAAACTCACTTGAATATAACGTTGAGAGCATCAGAAATTTCCAGAATCTACTCACAACCTCAATAAATGCATTTAATCAAATTACAAGATGGCAGTCATATGTGCGGATGACAATGGGGGAGTCCCGTCTAATTGCAGCTTTCTATGCTGAGGAAAGTGATTCATCATAGAGAAAGCTGCAATTAGATGGGGGTCCTCCATTGTGACCCGCTCATTCGACCGCCATCTTGTAATTTTGTTAAACACAGTTGATGAGTTAGTGAGAGGATTTTGGAACCACCTGATACTCTCAACATTTCCTCCAAGTGATTTAACAAAGGGATCACCCTTCCATAATGCTCTAGCAAAATTTTGCAACAGACCCACTATCTGAAAAATGTCTATGCAAAATATCTTGTCAATAACATTAAAAAGAAGACTGAAAGTACCAAAAACCATAGTATTGGAAATTCATTCTAGAATCAAAATGTGATAATCCATTGTTTGGTAGTTTCAGCCTTGTTTTTAAACTTTTAGACAAAATATTTTGCAGAGACTTTCTTCAGGTGATTATGTAGTGTCAAATGCTATGGCCTGTCGGTTGACATCAATCAAACCATAGCGCTCCTGTGGCAGCCCTCGGCACTAAATTCTGGAGATTCAGCGTAATTGAAATTTTCACCCGTCACAATTTTACAACTTGACCTTTGATGTACATATTTTGAAATTTTACTTTCTGAACTGGTGAGAAAAACATACGATCGAAAATACATTGTGGATCTTTTAAATTGGATTGACTTAAGTGTGACATTCCAAGATGCATGGAGGAATAAAAGATTTTTATGCATTACTCACAATAGCTGCTGATATATTTGGGGCCAGAAAAGAAAAACTAACCACAAAATACGCAGAAAGAAAAAGCTAAAGCTAATTAAGTAAATACAATTTAATCTAATTTAATTATTTTTTATTTAATTTTATCTTATTGATTTTTGATTCGCTTGTTTCTTTCAGTTTGCTTTGAACTTAGTTTTTCTTTGTTGGCCGTGCCAACTTTGTCACAAATATATTGGCGTGTATTCTGGGGTACTAAAAAAGAACATGGTAAGTGACATGTGTTACTAAGACTGTTTTTGCAATTTAGCTCAGGGCTCCCATTACCAAATAAATTAAACTCAAATAATACTCAATCTTAAACCTCTAATGCCTCGAATGGTTTGTCTTTCCAAGGATTCCGGCATTGAACAATAGACCGCTGGTTGGCCTTTCCAAAATGCTTGGACTGGCAGAGAGCCTTTGTTAAAGCTAGTTGAGTGACCAGGTACAGCAATAATAAACTCCTGAAAAGAAACTCTGTGTAAAAATAAAAGCCCGAGCCACACTGCAAAAACAGTCTAAATAATATAGGTATGTCACTTTTAGCGTTCTTTCTTAAAACAACAGTATTGTTAGTAATAAGTAAATAAAAAGCTTTTATATCAGCGGTTCCCAACCTTTTTTGGTCGCAGACTGTAATCGGACGATCGGTGGAGGCCGCGGATCACCAACTTGAAAAAATGAACAACCGATTACGTACCTTTTTTTCTTTTTTTCTTTCACAATGGAGGGAGGAGATAAATACTAACCTACCCTGCTATTTTAAATGCAGTCACCGGTTGGGAGCCGCTGAGATAATTGTTGAACAAAAACAATAATTGAAAACTTTCAATTTTGAAATTCATTTTGAATTTAAAAAACCGAAAAACGCAAACTTCAAAGGAGGAATTTTATAAACTTATAAAAATTTAGGTTATGACTTGTTCAAATGATAACTTTATTTTTTTTTTGCAACATAAAAAAATATTGGTCACAAATTCAACGTTTCCATTTTCCGGCGAAAAAACGGGGCAAATTCGGAAAGGTCTTCGCGGACCACCAAAACTTGGTCCACGGACCACCGGTTGGGAACCGCTGTTTTATATCTCCTTGCATCTTAGAATAACACGCTTTCATTTAGTCTAAAAAAACAGCATTTTTACCTTCCATTCTTATGCTTGTAACTGTTTGAAATTTGTTCTTTTAAAAAAATATTTTTTTTTTTAAAAACCTGTTTCGCAACCACACCATTACTGCCCCACCTGTCCGATTAAAAAATCAGAATAATTTCACAGCATGCAGAATTGTGAGATGGTTTCCAGTTTTATTCTAGTATCTTCTGATTAAATTCCGTATCTTATTCTCTGTAAGTTTCCAGTTTTATTCTGGTACCTTCTTATTAAATTCCGTATCATCTTCTCCGTAGATGTTTTTAAATCTTGACACTGTTAGCAATTAATTGCATCTATCTTACACTTTTTGTTAAGTTATCAGATCATTTGCTATTTTTACTATGATTGTTCCTGTAACCTAGTCTAAAAATAGTTCTATTTTTTGCTTCATCTTAAGTGTCTATTAGTCAAATTTAAGTCAAGTGATGGAACCATTTGTTATTTTTTTTCTGATTGTTAATGCAATTTACCTTTCACTTAATCATAGTTCTATTTTTTGTTTCATCCTAATCCTCAGCTATCTCTCAATTTTATGTTATCTAGGCCTACCGACATTTTTCGATTTTTTTAAAACGAGTTCATCCAGCTACCATAAGGACAAAAGGAGTGTCACAAATTCAGAAATAGATGAACCATTCAGGAATGATAAAGCTAAGTGTCAGGTTTCAAATTATAGGCAGTTTCTTGAATTTGGTCAACTGAGAGGGGGGGGGGTAGTTAAAGTCAAAACCTTCAATGCGCTATAACATTCGAACGAAAAAAGCTATTGACGTCAACTTTGCGCCAAAAGATGCTTCTTTTAAAGATCTTTTGATTAATGTGCTACAAGTTTTGGTTTAAAAAATATTTGAGCCAGTTTTTGCCATTTTCTTTTTAGAAATTTCTAAATCCAAGATGGCCGCCATGGTCATAGTTCACAAAAATCCCATCAGAAGTCATTTTCGGGAATTTTAAGCATTAAAATCGAAAAGAGCTCCAAAGATTGCAGGGGGCACATGTTTTCATCAAAGAATATCCATATACTGCAGAGATATTATTTTTGAAATGCTAGGTTTTTGAACTAGCCCACAGTGCGGCAGCCGAGTTATCAAGGTATTTCGGTACATACCGAGCTCCTTCATTTTGGAAGAATGCAACAATCCTTACTGTTTATGAAAAAGCGCGATATATCGAAAACGGCGAGTTGAGAACCCTCTCAATCGATTTACCGGTTGATTTAACATCGTAATGGTTCCATTCCAACTCATTCCAAGACAAAAAGTCTCAAAAAAAATTTCGTTGAAAATTTTGACGATGTAACCCCTTACGATTTTTTCAATTTTGAGTGGGGAAAAAAATTTCGAGTTAGCGGTCGATTCCGACGTGAATTGACCTCAGGAATGGATTGAGATCGGTCGCGGAACAATCGGAGGAGCGGTGGCCGAGTTATCAAGGTATTTCTGTACATTCCGGGCTCCTTCATTTTTGAAAAATGCTACAATCCTTACTATTCTATTGAATGTGAAATTGCTAGTAAAATTAAGAAGTACAAAACACAGTTCTCTTTATTGAAAAAAAAAAAAAAAGGTCTCAAGTAAGAATAAATTAAATATTATCATATTTTAAGGCAACATTTATTGAATTTATCACAGTCGTTTGAGGAATTTTTTGTGTCCCTGAATATTATCTTTGACTTTTTGCAACCTTTTTTGACTTCAGGGCAAAAAGAATAGGAGTACGTCAAAGTGACTTTGAAGAGTAACTAAATAATTATTAGCAAAAGATAAAAATGGATGGAACTTCGGTGGATTGTTTCATTCTCCTTCCTCCTTTCCCCAAAAATTGGGAAGAAAAAAAATAATGGCACTTTCTAAAGAGCTTCAGGGAACCGATTAAAGCTGAAAGTGAGGAAGTCTTGGCATCCTTGAAGCACAATTTAGGAAAAAATGACAAAGTGAAACTTCAATGCATAACTGAGCCATTGTGAGAGTGACCTTATGACCAAAAGTAACTTTGGAGTCACTGATTATTCATAAAAGCCAGTTAATTTTCTTAACTAAATGCAGTCATTTCAAAGAGAGAAGTGAGTGGAGTTGACTTTTCAAATGTAACCAGATAAAGGAGAGTACATAACCGTTTCAACTACATTAGTGACTCAATTTGTCAAAAACTGGACTGGTATCACTTTTGCACGGAACGGCTCATTTATTGAAAAAAATGTCATTATTTTTTTAACTGGAGCAGTTGCGAGGGTCTGGACTTTGGTGTTTTAAAAAAGGCAAATGAAAGTGCTTGGTGAGTTGAAAACAAGGATGCCTTTGGTTTCTGACAAGTTCTATGATTCTAGAGATGCGATTATGGCCCATAATGCAGAATTTTTAATGGGAATTCCGCGCTGTGACATCACAACATGCACAATTTTTTGGCATCTTTGACACAAGAGTCTCTCTGAAAGGACCCTTCAGAAAAAAACCAAAGGCACCATGGTTCTCAGCTCAAGACATTTTTTCATTTTGTTCATTAAAAACAAAATTTTAGGCAATTGCCCAATAGGACCTCTACATGATTGCAATTTTTCTCGATTTCCTCAGAATTTTTTTTTGGATTTTCAATGAAAAATTGTTAATTTCTTCCGTTTTCTGTCTCAAGTTCTGCAATTAACAAGGCAACAAAATAGATTTTAAAATAATTGCAATGCATCATGGTGCCAGCAGCTAAGTAGCTGCATGATTGGAAAGTTACAGTGATTTTTCTTCCAAAAATTGCGATGCAATTGAATTTTTACAGATGAAGTGGTGTGAATATTAATTTATGGTAATCATTGGAAAAAATCGCAATAAATCTTAAAACTTTTTACTGATACATACAATTATGAAGAACCAAATTGATTCTGCATGAGCAAGGATACGAATCATCTAATACCCTCGGTTCTTGAAAAGTCACACTCCGAATACTCTTGGGGCTTCTCTAAACATTGTTTTCCTTTTTTAGAAGTTTCCCATACAATGGCTTGATGAGCTTAATTTTATAGTTGCTCAAAATTTTTTTTGAGTCATAATTGCTTAGGTTTGAATCTAAAACTGTAGAAATGTACAAATTAATATCCTTTTCATTTCTTGAATGATCTTCATTTACGACTGCTTTGAAGAGGTCAAAGATTGTGAAGCATTTTTCCATTGATAAATTGCAGTAACTCCACAGGTAATCAACCACTTCCTCAGGGATAGGAACTTTATCAATTCTGTGTCTCCTGGAGAAGATCGTCTCCAAATGATACGCTGCATTTCTTGCCAGCAAAATATTTTCATGGTAAGCGTTCATATCGGTTTTATTGAAAGTTTTTTCCTGTAAATGACAAAAAAGAATATAGATAGAGTGAACCTCCAATAAGTGGAATTTCTCGTTACATGGAATTTTTAAGTAGCACCGTGAAATCTCCCACAAGGAATCAAGTGAAATCTTTTGTTGTGTGGAACTAAATTTTCAGCACAGTCAATTAGTTTTGTTTTTAAAATGGAAAAAAACGGTGAGGTAGCATCAGAAATTTGTAACACAACCTAGACCAGACCTAAACACGATCTTTGCTAATTTTGTAATTTTGTTTATCTTCTCAAATTTTGTAAGTGAACCCAGGTCAAAATTCTAGGGAAGCTATTTCTTACATAACACTGCAACTGCCAAATTGTTCTGTAAAAAAGCATTTTTCCCCTAAAAACTCGTTAAATGGAGTTTCATATTTCTCGGAAAAATTCAAATAAGGCCTAACTGTCTGAAGTGGAACTTTTGTTAAGTAAGGGTCATAACAAAATAGATAAATGAGAGAATACAGGATTATAGTTATAAGTTTCATGTGTTAATCGGGCCAGTCATTATAAAATAAAGAGTAATGGGGCTCTTTCAAACTTTTGCTGTAAGGAAATGAATAGTCCAATATGATGTAAAAACCAGCGAAAGTCACGAAAATTAAAATGAAAAAGTTTAAAATTCAGTAATAACCTCACGAAACTGCTCTAACCGCATGATCGTAATGATGCTTCAACGCAGGTATCATAGGAGATTCCTGTCTAATTTGTCACTTTCTCTGCAAAAACACACAGTTATGTCTCAAATTAGATAGGAATCTCCCACAATACCTGCGTTGAACCGCCATTATGCCCAATTCTGAGAGTGAATTTCATGAATTTTCAGTGTACGCATCGTCATTTTTACAGGTTTTTAAGTAAGAATCAACTCTTTAATCCCCTGTAGCAAAAGTTTACAAGAGCCTCATTAGTGTTGAATTGAACTTTGTACTTATCACTTAGCCAAGCCGTTATCAAACTCTACCTAAAACTACGATAAACTACGTCAACCCCCAGCAAACCGTTGCATTATGACTCTAAGAGTGGATTTTGAAGGTTCTTAGTGTGATCATCAGTAGGTCTTTGGGTTCAAATCTACAGGAATACATGCTTAAAATTGCAGCAGTTCAGAAATGTGCAAAAAGACCCACTAACATGAGTAAATAATCAAGATAGGTCATCTGTTTTACCAACCTGATTTTCATTGACCACCGTATAATCGACATCTTTCACCATCCATGCAACACAAGCGAGCGTAAAGTTGAAGTTGCCAAATTCTGATTTGCTCTTGAAATTAGCGAACACGTACTCAAGCATACAATTAAAAGTAGAGGCTTTCCAAAACTGACAAGTTTTGCCCATCATAATTCTGATAGATGCAAGATCATCCATCATTAGATCACTAATTGTAAACATTAATTTGATAGCTAGAAAAGAAAAAGAAAAAAGGTCATCAAATTTAAAAAAGATTGAAGGTCAATCACAGACCTACCTTCGAGCCCGAAAGTCGATCTTGGCTCGAAAAAGGTTGACCGCTCCTACTCTAACCTAAACTGCAAGTTTTTGATGCGTAACGTTTTTCCCTCGTTGATTACTTCTCCTCTGAAACGAGTTCCCGAGAGACTGAGATAAATAAATGAATACATACATAAATAAAGACTGGAATATTTAGGCTCCGAAAATTGGTTGGAAAAACATAACAGCATAAAAGCTGAAAGCATAACATTAATAAAGCTAACACTTGTCCATTTCCACTGCGATACCAATCAGAAGACTGAACTAATCCAAATTTTTCTATCCAAAAACTCAAACCTGTTATGAGAAGACGGCGATTTAACAGGCTGGAAGCTCAAAATAATCTAAAAGTTGCCTAGAAAACCAGCAATTCGGCTTGCTAACTCTTCGTCTTCAACAACACTGTTTTAATAATTTTCATGTTTTGTTGGTAATTGGGTGGTAGTATCTTTGGTCAACATGCATCAGTGCCTTGATAAAGCTGAATTTGATGAAAATGTGTGAGAATAGAAAACGTCACCAGACTGACATCAATACGTATTGTTCCGCATTAAATCCCACAGTTCATTTTGAAATCATGGAAAACGAGCGTTGCACGATATCACATCGTACAGATTGGGGTTACAAGATGATAAAAAAATGTTCCTTCATACGATAAGATGAGATTCAATTTCAACTTTTTTGGAAACCCAAACGGGAGAAAACTCTCCCATAAAACTCTCCCATTAGTTGAAATCCAGAAACTCTTCCGACATTCAGACAGTCAGACTTTGAATTTCATTCCAAGAGTACTGCCGCTTTGATTTCATCATCGTTATCAAACTTTTGCCTGTTGGCATCTTTTAAGAGGGAAAATTTCCTACACCCCCATACTCTCCGGACCTTGTGTCCAGCGATTACCATTTTTTTCTGCATCTCAAGACCGCTCCTGGTAGCAAAAGTTTTGCTAACGATGATGAAATCAAATTGGCAGTCAAACTCTTGGATTAAAATTCAAAGAAAGGACTTTTTTTTCAAGAGACTGATACCGCAATATAAAAAATGTCTGGTTATTGGAGGAGGATACGTTAAAAAATGAGGTCAGATGCTCCATTAAGAGTTGTTAAAACCACCTATTCACAATCTTTTACTTCTTCTTCGATACAGCTCGGTTTTCACTTATATTTTAACTGGCTCAAATTGCGTAAAATTTCAGACCCGCAGCGACAGTAGGTGGTAGAAAAACGGACGCTATCTCAAACAACGCCAACAAGCCTTTGGTGTCTTGCAAACTTTTGGTTGGTTTTAAATTCTGTAAAAACGGTTAGAACCGTGCGATTAGTGAGAGTTGAATGCTTTTTGAAGAATTATTCTATCTATTTTGCTTGCCGAGATATAAGACAGGGAAACTTACTTCTGAAACGACCCTCGTAAGTGGTTTTTCCAAAAAACTCCTCAATTACCAGTCCATTTATGTACAGCGCAAAAACCGAGCAAGAGCTCTATTATCAGTTCTTCTTCCAATTTACCAAAAGATCTATTCCTTACACCAAACTCTCGGACATGCAACCCATTTATTAGAGCAAACTGAATGGGGGGGGGGGGGGGTTAAAGGTGGTGCAGGGGAGAGGTCGACTTAAGATTACTTACTGGTAACTTCTGAAAAGATTTGTAAAATAAGAAGATAATGATCCCCAATAATCTGAGCAATCGCGAAACGAATTTGATCTGAGTAACATGACACAGGCTCCCGAGAAAAAACAAGATCAGCTAGCAGTGTCTTAGTTTCTCGACTGAAGTTCTTTGCTTGATTGTTTAACTTTTGCTCGGCACGATTCTGTAAACATTAAGAGAGGAAAGAAAATAAATCATTACACTATAAAGTAACTCAAAACGCAGAAAAACCTCCCCAGGGGATGTTAATGACAAAGAATTACCATGATTCTTTTGTTAACACGAAGCTTTAAAAGCACATCCAGGCAAAGACTCAGAGCCACAGTTAAAATCAAATTTTTTGTCTTTCACCACAGAAAACCATGGAAAATGCCTAGAAACTAGCAATAATTTAGGACGGACTGATCCGTCATAAGGGCGGATGTTGCACAAACGTCCTTTTGGCTTAAAACGGCTACTCTGATTCCTTGTATCCTCAATACACTACATACCAAAATTCGTAATTAAATCTGCAAAATTGAGCTCACAGAAGATAAAGTAGTACACACGGGTGAGGGGAAAGTGGTACGTGCGAAAGTCAAATATAAAAAAATGGACAACAGCCGTTTTCGCATGAGTCTGTTTAATTATTAACATGCTTTAATAACATGTTATAAAGTGAAACGTAGATGAAAAAAAGCTGCTTGTAGAAAGGTACTGAAACTCACCTCAAATACAAGATACGACCAAATGCAATGTAGAGCTTGGACAGTTAAAGATTCATCATTGTCTTTAAAGCAAAATTTTGAAAGATTCTCTAACGCTGGTTTGCTTGAATTGCAATAATTTTTCAGAGCAGTTGGGACAAATCGTAGGATTGCTAAATACTTGTGTAGGAGCAAATGATGCTTATCATTTGCAATTGATGCTTCTAAACATGCGGTCAGTCGCTCGCAAAATATTTTCGAGTCTAAAAGGGCTTTCGAAATGGATTGAATCTTGCTCCGTTGAGATTCTTTTAAAACACTGAACACTTGATGAAAAAACTTGGTGCCATGGTTGATGACAGGAAACGCATGTAAGTCTTCTTGTTCGTTTTTCGGGAGATTAAATTCTACGTTCAAGTCATTCGAGAGCAATAGAAGGTAAAATATGAAGTTTAAAACCGTATCCATTACATCAAACTCTGAGCTATTCATAAAAAATAAGACACAGTCAAGAAAATTGATGTCTCCAGTGGACCTTGAGATCTCTTCTAAAGTTAATTTTGATAAATCTGCGGCGACATCATCCATCTCCTTCTTGTATGGCTTCTGATGAATGGTGAGGTTGTACAAAATGAACAATGTTGCAGTGACATCAAAATTCTTTTTCCCTATGATGTTCTGGTCACTTTTACACCCTTCAGCTATTTGAGTGCACAAATTAATTAAAACTGCATCCTCAGTTCGATAGTTCCATTTGGACGTTGCGTAAAACGCAAATTTGATGAAGCTGTCCTTGACAACGGAAGAAACGTTTCTGCTTAAAAAAGTTGGAAAAGCAGCTTCAATTTTGTCCTCTAGATACAGTTGAGTCTTCTTCGGAATTTTGATCAACTTCAAGACAATTTGAATGAGCTGGAAAAAAAAATTCACTCAATAAAACCATGATTATTTTGTAATTTTTTTAGTTTTATTTTTTCAGATAAAGGACAACTCAAATATGTACCTTAATTAAGGTGATTTCAGGCAAAACATTTCCAGATTTCAATCTAATGGATAGTGCCACTGGTCACTTTCAAAACAGCTGTGTTTCTGGCATTTTAAATTGAAAACACAGAAAAAATGCAAAATCCAAGAATGTCAGCACCTGCATAGTATTTTTAAGGATTTTTGTTGCCCAAAACCAAAGATTACTTATACTCCAGATGTGACACTAGCTATCTCGCCAATGTTGAATTTTGTTGAGCGCCTTCATTTCTAAAACCAAGCTAAAACACATACACTGGCCCACGGTTTGTTTATGTTTCGGCAAGCGAAAGACATGCAGGTGCAAGCGGGGTGGGGGTCGTGGGCCAGCCAACTGGCCCCACCCCGTCCCTGCATCTCTTGCTCGCCGAAATGTAAACAAACCGTGGGCCAGTGTATGTGTTTTAGCAATGAAGGCGTTCAACAAGATTTTAGCTGGTGCCATAGCTGGCGTATGGGTAATTTTTGCCCAAAACGAGCAAAATTGATTGAGTTTAAAGCCTTAATTTATGAAATTTATTTTGTCATAAGCTTAGTGAGTGTGAGTGATACTATGTCTATCTGCCTCACTCGCATTTATTGAGGCTTATGAGAATTTTCGTATTTCATACATCCCTGCTATATTTTTGAGTGTTCCAGCTTGAAACTTCGAGGGTATCTTTCCTGAAGTATGCTTGCAGGTGCAGACGTTCTTTAAATTTGTGATTTTTGCATCAATTTTAGCCAAAAGCCATTTGTCTTTCTGAGCAGCGTGTCCATGGTTTGAACTAATTGACCCTGGAATCATCTTAAACCCAATGAAAGTCTTAAAAGCCAGTGAATTTTAATCTTGTGATATGTCATCTCAAAGGAAACATCCAAACCGTCATCTTGTGAAGAAAAAGCAGAGGGTCCACCTCCTTGAACTCTGTGACTAAAACCTAGCAGCCGATCAAAAGTTATACCTCTCATGGCAAGTCTCTTAAATAGACGCGACTCTCAATTTGACTAAATGGGTCTCACCATTCTAGTCTTGTTATCCTTATGAAAAGTCTTCTCGCAGCAAAAGTGCATTCAGCGGTTTTACATTAACTACAAAATTCTAGGATCAGAGGCGGACTGGCCCCCAAATTCGGACCGGCCCATATGGGGGGTGTGGGGGGACACCCCCCACCTAGGGAAGGTTTGGACAAAATTCCAGGATCAGAGGCGGACTGGCCCCCAAATTCGGACCGGGAAACCAACTTTGGACCGGCCCATATGGGGGGTGTGGGGGGACACCCCCACCTAGGGAAGGTTTGGGGGGGTTTGCCCCCCCCCCCCCCCCCCCCGAGAAAATGTTGGTATTTTCACAGTCAAAAACAACAATCTGAAGCATGTTTGGGTCATCAATTTCATTATTATATGATCGCTGACTCTCTGCGTTTTTGCAGGGTAGAGACTGCCATTTTATCTTAGTGACGATAGAAAACCTAACCTAACCTGGGGGGGGGGGGTTGCCCCCCCCCCCCGAGAAAATTGTGGTATTTTCACAGTCAAAAACAACAATCTGAAGCATATGTTTGGGTCATCAATTTCATTATTATATGATCGCTGACTCTCTGCGTTTTTGCAGGGTAGAGACTGCCATTTTATCTTAAATATATTGAATATAAAAAAAGTAAAAAAAAAGAAAAGCCCTTTTCAGGGCTACCTAAACATTCTGAAATATTTCCTCTCTGCTTTCGTTCCAGCCCTAATGAAGCGAATGATCGGCCCGGCCTGGTCAGATCCACACAAAACCAGCCCTAATGAAGCGAATGATCGGCCCGGCCCGGTCAGACCCACATAAAACGAATGAATATAGCCCGCCCCGGCCCGACCCGAATTTATCGAATGACAGGCCCGGCTGGCCCGTCCAAAACGTATTGAGTAACCGGCCTGGCCCTGACGTATCGAATGATCGGCCCAGCCCGGCCCTGAAGTATCGAATTATCGGATCGGCCCTAAAAAATCGAATGAATGATCGGCCCGGTCCGGCCCTATTCGAATGATCGGCCCGGCCCGGCCCGGCCCTAAAAAATCGAATGACTGGCCCGCAGCCCAAATTTACCAAGTATAAATACACGCACGGCCTCACTTTTATCTTTGTCTCTGGTGTTTTCCTTCTTTTTTCTTCCCTTCGCTCCTCTTTTTTCCTTTTTTCTTCCTTTCTTCCTTTTTTTCTTCCTTTCTTTCTTCCTTTTTTTTCTCTTTTTTTCTTACTTTTTCCCCTCTCACGATCCAACCGGCCCTAAGTGGCCGCGGCCCACCGGGAAATTTCCCGGTGTCCCGGTGGGCCAGTCCGCCTCTGTCCAGGATGTACAGTCGACAACAAAAAGAATGTCAGGTAACACTTTGAGGTAGGCCACAATGCTTGAGGTAGGCTGCAATGCTTAAATTTATTGAGATAACTATTGCAGGTAGGTAGCCTGTTTCCAGGAGACATTCTTTTTGTCCACGACTGTACTTACAAAAAGAATGTGTCTGTTGCAAACTTTTGCTACAGCGCTGTAGAGTGTTCAATCTCATGTAAAATCGCGTGAAAAGTCCATTGACATCAGAAAGTCATAAAATGCAGTATAAAACTCACGAGAGACATTTAATGAAATCCAAGATGGCGGTAAAATATTGAGCAGCCTGTATGCATGCACCACGAACATTCAAGGATAGCCAACCTCACAATATCGATTACACCTAATCACAACGTAAATAAACGCATAACCTCTGAAGCTGTGAGTTTGTCAACGTTGGCAATCCTTGGATGTTAAGGTGATTCCAGGCGAAACTTTTCCAGATTTCAATCCGATGGATAGCGCCACTAGTCGCTTTTTTATAAAGTCGTGTTTTTGGCGTTTTAAACTGAAACCATAGATAAAACGCAAAATCCAATAACGTCAGCACCTGCAAAAATTTGTTATGGATTTTTTGAGCCCAAAATGAGCAAGATTGGTTTAAAATTATAGCCGTAAATTATGAAATTCGTTTTGCCATAAGCTTTGTGAGTGAGAGTGAGCGCGAGTGATGATACGTCTATCTGCCTCACTCGTACTCATTGCGGCTTACGGGAAGTTTCGTTTTTCATAATTTCCGGCTTTATTTTTGAGTGTTTCAGTCTGAAACTTTCAGGGTATCTTTCTGAAGTATGCTTGCAGATGCTGACGTTTCTCAAATTTGTGTTTTTAGCGTGGATTCGTAAAATTTAACAAAAAACTGTTGACTTTTTGAGAAGCGCGACGTGGTGTCCACGGTTGGAACTAATCGACCCTGGAATCACCTTAAAGGTGCATGCATACAGATTGCTCGATATTTCACCGCCATCTTAGATTTCATTAAACATCTCTGGTGAGTTTATTATCGCATTTCATGACTTTCTGATGCCACCCATGGACTTTTCGGGCGATTTTACTTACGATGAACAACTCTTTTTTGTTGTAGCAAAAGTTTGCAACAGACCCATTGTTGTACAGTCGGGGACAGAAAGAATGTCAGGCATCTCCTTGAAGTAGACCACCCGCAGTACATATCTCAATGAATTTAAGCATTGCAGGTTGCGTTGCCTACCTCAAGGAGTCGTCTGACATTCTTTTTGTCCCTAACTGTACATCAACCATCGATAGGGTGGATCATTTTTGACCTGTCTTCAGATAGGAAAAACGGCTAGGGCTCAATCCTTGGTGTCAAATCTTTTGGTGTCAAATGGTTGTAAGTACCTCCAACCTTTTTGCTTTGGATCAATATTTTCAGCTGCCGGAGCGAATTTGAAATTTTTCAAAAAATCGCAAAAAATTACGGTTTAAAGGTCACAGCGCCTTCAGTCTGTCAACCATTAACTAAACACTTTCTCTGTCCACCTTTTCATAACTTTTCAAATCAAAATTACGATACCGGCTGCTAAATATTTAATTTAATCAATGATTGGTTTTGAATTCAAGAACAAAAAGATCAATTTCAGTGGGATGAGAGAAAAGAAAAACGGATATTACCTGTAACAAAATACCATGACGCACATTATCCACTTCAGTGCTCTGGAGATCATCAAATGAACAGTCAAAACTCTCTTGCCAATTACTAGTCGATACAAAAGAAGCAAGCGCATCAGCAGCTAGGACCCGGACAGCGTGAATACGACTTTTGCTCATACCACGAATATATTTTAGATAGTTTGTCAACTGAAAGAAATCAATCAATGGTTAAAGTTTATAAATAAACAGTTGAAATTGGGCACTCAAAGCAAAAGGGATCTACAACACATCCAGGCTCCTCCAAACTTTTGCTACAGGGGATGGAAGAGTTGATTCTTGCTTAAAAACCTGTAAAAATAACGATGAGTACACTAAAAAATCACAAAACTCACTCTCAGAATCAGGCTTAATGGCGGAGAGACGCAGGTATCATGAGATATTCCTATCTATACTGAGACATATCTCTGTGTTTCCGTTGAGAAAATGACAAATTAGACAGGAATCTCCCATGATACCTGCATTGAAATGCCATTACAATCTTGCCATTATAGCAGTTATGTGAAATTATTACTAAATTTTTAAACTTCCTTAGTGTGATTTTTATGATTTTTGCTGGTTTTTACATCAGATTAATCTACTTCTTTGCTCACGGCGAAAGTTTGCAAGAGCCCCATTAGCATTCTTTTTTTGTGGCTGATTTCATGGGAATAGCACATCTGATGTTCCATGCACTCCCAGTGCCTAAAACAGAAAACAGGTTCCGTTTCGGTTACTCTGCATTTAACCCTTTTATGACCAGAATACTGCAACTACTTGGTAGCGTTGATTTTGCCTATCTAATATCCACACATTAATCGCACACTTGGCAAAACATTATTCAGTAAATGTCAGCAACTAAGAGTTGCTTTTTCTACAAAAGAAATTATGAGAGGCAGACTGAGTAACGAAAACGAATATACTAGGAAGAGATTAGCAATGTGCCACCAGGAATATTCCCCAAGGCGACAAATTCCTGACAGGAAAATTCCCCTTTTTTTCTTCGCAGTTTCTTAAAATTTTACAAAAATCACAAGGAACGTACCAAAAAACACTGAAGTTTACTAACTAGAGTCGGTTTCATTTAAATAGAAGCTTGAGCTCGACTTTTTCTCCTACGAGTTTTACCCTCTCTCTCGTACCTGCGATGACTTGAGACGTTGTCGCTTCAGTCGGCGAATCCGTCCCTTCATAATGGACTGTTCTTTGGATACTTGACTGTCCATTGTGACGGTCAAAATCTCCGACCGACTTGATGGGTCTCAAGCCATCACAGGCATGAAAGAGAGGGTAAAACTCGCAGGGGAAAGAGTCGAGCTCAAGCTTCTACTTAAATGAAACGGACTATAACAGGATACATTTACAGTGTTCATATGGTTATGACGTTACAAGATCTGCCTTAACCCGTTCCACTCGGGTGTCGGATATATCCGACCAGGGAAAAGTTGAGTTCCACTCGCATGTCGGATATATCCTACAAAAAAAAGAGACCTTCTGCGGACTCGATTGTTGGATATATTCGACGCGCTCGACAGATGGTGAGCTCTGGGGGATTTTATGGGAACTAGTACGAACATCACGCACTACACCAGCGCGCTCTGTACACCGTGATGTGAGTTTTTTTACAGATCAAATGGTTTGTTTACATCGTGTTGTTGAAGCTCCCCAAGCTGGTGGGGCGGTCAGGTAAAAATGCTCACGAGTGGAGAGGTTAAAGCATTATTGCACGTTCAGAAAATATAAGTTACAAAAAATGAAGTAAATTCCTGGGAACACTAGGCATGATATCGAAAGGGTTAAAATTTATTTTTTAAGAAGGAACATTTGAGGAGGGAAAGGGGGAAGAAGCAAAATCTGCCGCTTGTAAAAATACAATAGATAGGGTTTAATTACCTGCAAATTTGAGTCGGTGCCCTCCAAAGAAGAGGGATAAATTCTCGACAACACTAGAAGAATTGGAAAAATCCTCAACTCGTTGGTACTGGTTATTTCCAGGTTGGCCAAGTTGCTATCGAATTCTTGCAGCTGCTGGAGAAAGAATTCATACAAGGATGGATAGCGCAAGAAAAAAATGCGCCCAGTCATCTTGTTTTTCCAAGAGAGCATGTCTTTGGACCGAGGCACACCAAATATCCTCACCAGAAGTGCACTGAGTAACAAAGTTGATGAATTTCGTTCCTGAAAAAAATAAAAAACAATGAATAGACACGAAAAATGTATGGCTTTACGCAGAAGTAAAGCAGTTTTTCCGTCTACAGAAGTGAGCCAACTATATAGGACAGCAGATGGGCAGATACAGAAATTTGTCTTTCTTTTTCTCTCCTTACATAAGAGCACGTGCATTAGAAAAGGACAAAGATGGGGGCTAAAGTCACATGCTGGCTCTTTTTGCTATCCTTTTCTAACACATGTGTTCATATGGAAGGAGAGAGAGAGAGAGAGACAAATTCCTGTGTCCGCTCTTTCACAAAGCAGTTGGTTTCCTTCTGCAGACAAGGAAAAGTTGATTCTTTTCTGCAGAAAACTGTGCACTCACTAACAGGGTGTTTCAAATCTTGTGAGCCAAACTTTGAGAGCATTTATTTGAGGTCAAAATATGACTTATTTTCCCTATAAACATGGGCCAAAAATGCTCCCCTTTTGACCCCGAAGTTTTGAAACATTAAAACTTTTTTTGGAGTAGCTTTCACAACTATGAATCCAATGCATAAATGTTTCAATTTTTGTAGCAAAAGTTCGTAACAAAATCTAATAACTTACTACTTTTAACGCATTCCGACAAAACCAACTTATCTTATCTTCCCCCGGACGAAAATTGAGATATTGGTGCCGCTGTAGAAGAGAGGTTGTGACAGACAGTTCAAGACCAAAAGCATGCGAGAATTCAAAAAATTGACAGTTTTTTTTAAATTTTTAATAAAAATTATGTGATTTTGAGAGAGGTGAAGTTACAGTTTTGGAAAGTCAATGGTCAACAAAAAAATGTATCGATTCACATGTATTTTTACAGCCTTCATCCGCTATATTATGAACTAAAACTTTCAGTAGTTACTCTTACAGCTGCAAGAAGGCATTTGGCATCCAAACATGGTAATCCATCATTTTGACCCCAGATTCTTATTTTTGCTCTCTTGAAAATTTTGGCCTATGAAGATAAGGTTGGTTTGGTCAGAACGCGCCATATTTACTGACTTTTACCAAAGCCACAGCCAAGGGTCAATATCATCACTATATATATGATGTCTCCTTCAAGATGTCTCTGCAGCCAACACTCACAATAACACCTCCTATTAAGTTTGGCTTTGTGGCCTTAGCAAACCTATATTTACTTTCTGCGCTGAAATTTTCGAAAAAGGAAGGCTAGATTGTTCCTTGTACATATGTACATATTGACAAAACATGAAATTGAAAACAAGAAGAAACAAAGAATACACTACTGAATGAACAGGAATGAATCAAAAGTAATAACTCACCGACCAGGAAGAAGCACTAAAACCTAAAACCGCTATTTTTACAGCTTGAGCGACATAAGTGTTGACCTGATCACCCAATTCAGTGCTCCTGAATAGACTGCGCAAAATATTTAGCGCGTGTATTTTGGATTCTGAATTAGCTTCCTCTGCCTCGCACAATTTAAGAAGTTGATTCATGGTTGAATGAAAACAGTTTGATGAGGGAGAAAGTTGATGCTCCGCAACGAGTAATGCCTGGAAAAGAGAAACACTGAACATTGAAACTAACGTCATAGATGGCTTTTGACTTGTTCTCCTTTGTTCAACAGTTTGATTCAGTCACTTTCAAAACAACTACGGCAACAAGCAGTTAACGGCATTAGTTTAATAGATTTTAAGGACAAAAATTGAAAATAGGGCTTTAATACTTAAGAAAGTAAGTTCCAGATCAGGATTATTCACAGAAGATAAATTTTCGGGAATTTAGAATCGCTACTTCTTACAAATGCCAACAAATTTTTCATAAAATAATTTACGTCTAATTTAAGGCTTGTGTGAAAAAACAGTGATCAAAAATGTAGCGCCAACAGACTAGCTTTCTTTTGCACCTGAACCTATCCTGTGCGATGTTTGATGCATCAATCAAAGTTTCAAAGTTTTTCTGACATCGAATGGATTCAATGCTAATGTTGACGTCAATCGATGCATCAAAACTCGTTATTTATCAATATTTCAACTATAAGCAGGCCTATGAGTCATTTTTTCCTCTTACACCATCACAAAAAGCTTAATACAGTATCATGATTTCTAGAGATTTCTCATTTTTGACTTGTTAAAATTTGTTTCCATGCATCCCTAAAATTTTGATTTTTTTTTAGACATAGAACTTTGATGCTCAAAACTGGACATTGTACAGGTTTACATGAATCTGAGCCCAGACCCATCAATGGGTCTGTTGCGCACTTTTGAAATAAAGGCAGAAATAAATGACCCTACTGAGAAAAGTCACAAGAAATTTAGATAAAAAACAACGAAAAGTCCTCAAACCTCCTCTCTAATAGAGAAAACAAAGCAATAAGTTAAAGGTCACTGCAAAACGAATTTGAAAATTCAAGTAATGGTGCAAAACTGCCAATTGCACAATAGTGTAGGTCAGCGCCAGTATTGCCAATTGAAGATTATTAAGTCTACAATACCAGAATATAGACAAACGGACCATAAGTGGTACAATTTCCTTAAAACCCAAGACTTTTCAAAGGTTACAGTGGCATGCAAATGGACTACTTTTGGATACTGGATATTCTATCTCATAACGCAATTGCCAGTTTCCCACCAAATTCAAACCTTTTCAAATCGCTCAATATTTTCGCAACTTTGAATTCGTTTCAAAACACAGTCCTAAAGTCAAAAAAATAAATGATAAAAAATACTGTAAGTTCCTTTCATCTAGCACTGTAAGAAAATGAATTAAAAAAAAAAAAGTGAGCAACAGTTCCATTCAACGCACAGATCTACACCCTTGTTCTCAACTCCCAGCATGAAATTCCCTCCTCCAATTTTTGGAAAATTTGATGCCAAGCACAGCAGCAAATTCTGTAACTTTCCACTTTTCAGGGAACAACACTTTTGCAGGGTTTCTTGTGAGGATCAGTACAAGGGGGGGAGGCAGAATGAGATTCTCAGTCCAATGTAGTTTGACAAAACTTTAAAGAACACCCTATATTGCTTCTCATGCACCATTAATCATGAAAAATGAAATGATTACTTGAATAATGAACGGTAATCCTGCACTGCGTCGAGTTGAGCAAAGTTTATCGCTGGCAGCTGTGATTTCAGTCATCATTTCTTCCAACCAAAGCTCTGGTAATTTCGAGAGTACTTTATTTGGACATCTGTTAGGCAAAATGACACATTAGGTAACATTTGGATAAGGCAAAAACTACTTTCCAAATTTAAAGTGAGAATAAGAAATCAGCCAATTTTGTTATGCTTTTGTATCAAAGCAAACGACTGGGCCTGGAAGAGAGAAAAGGGAGATAAAACAGTAGCAGAGGTGCACAATTTCCTAGAACGCCAGAAGTTTCATGCAAGCAAGGAATTTTTCCTAGCAGAATTTTTAGAAATTTCCTCGCAAAAATTTGAGAAGTGGAAACCCTTCTTTCATTTATTTCCACATACTTTCACTCCAAATATACTCAAAATGACCAATATTTTCAAAAGGGCATAGCAGGAGAAGCATATGATTTTGGGCATAAACTTTGTTGAAAAAATAAAAACATCAAAAATTGAACATCCTGACCCCGAAAAATGGCATAAAAATACCAAAAAATTGTTCCTAGATGCCTCTTCTTTACTCTCATGTTGCCCTAAAATTTGGACGCAATCAGTACAGCCGCTCTTGAGGAATGAATTGTTTTCGAAATTTTGAAAAAACCGTCTCCGCGAAAACCAATCAGAATTAAGGACTGAAAATTTGCAGAAATTAGTTTTTCATGGTCCTTAATATGTCTCTACAGTTTTATTAAAAAAAGTGCCAGGGCCCAAAATTCCAAGCTTATCCTGTTGTGCCCTTTGGGAAGGGTTGTTTTTGCTGTACTATTGTATTGATAACTGATGTACTATACTATAGAATAATCTAAAACTATATTTTGATCAGTTCATTCTCTCAAATTCCTTGAAATCTCCTTCCTTTTCCTTTTTTTTTTTTTTTTTACTAGGGGAAAAATAGTACATATTTTCATAAATGTGACTTGAGCTTAATTAGCAGTGAACATGTAGGTATTTAAGAAGTCTTAGTGCCTAAATGGTAAAGGACAAAATTATACTGGGTATAAAATACCATTGAACTAAAAAGCTGACTAGGCTTTAACAAATAGGACAAAAAGTCTGGAAAAAATTGTCATTAGACAAAAAAAAAAAAAAAAAAAAAAAAAAAAAATTACTGAGTAATTTATTTTTTATTATTATGTATTTTTGAATTATTTTTTTATTTTTAACCCCCCCCCCCCACTTTGTTAGACAAAAGTTGGTAACAATAATAAGAGATGTTACCCCATATTAAGTTGAGTAAAAGTTAGAAAAAAATTAGTATTACTTTTTATTGTAACTAAACGTATAATACAATTTTATTTATCTCTCACAAATAAATTTAAAAAAAAAATACCAAAAATAAGGGCCCACAAAAAAATTGGACATTCTAGTTTCCAGCTCTTACTTAACAAAAGATGAAAAGTACTTACTTCCACAGGATGAGGCAAACTTTTGAAAATCCAACGTAAGCTTGCTCAAAAGCACCCCGGTGCTTTATCTCTGAAAGCGACTGTATGAAATAGGAGCCGATCCTCAAAACTAATTCCTCAGTCATTAGACCATCAGTTCCTTCTCCTACAATTAGAGTTCTCTCCATGATTTCACCAAAAAAGAGTGAGACTGCTTTTGTTGTTCTCCAAGCACAAAGCAGTAATAATTGAGAGGTAGCATGAGTCACTGTAGTCTCGTCAGTATCTGCCTCTTCTTCCACACGATTCACAACTGGAATAAAAATGAAAGAATTAGATAGTCTTTAGGTCAAATTTTCTTATAACATACTTGGAGAAAAGGAATGTGCGTAAATCAAGTTAAAAGTTTGTACTAAGTCATGAAGCTTTGAGTAATTTGAATTAAAGAAAACTAACCTAATTAATTATTATTACTTACTAGAGGGCTTCGCC
Source organism: Trialeurodes vaporariorum (assembly GCA_011764245.1). NCBI lineage: Eukaryota > Metazoa > Arthropoda > Insecta > Hemiptera > Aleyrodidae > Trialeurodes > Trialeurodes vaporariorum. The sequence continues at coordinate 37,491,697 of VMOF01000320.1, read as the reverse complement.
CCCTGGCCGCTCTGCGGCCCAACCCCCGGAGGCGCTTTGCGCCGACAATGCACACCGCCTTTCTTGCTACTGATGAACATGCAATATAAAATAAAATTGAGAAAAGAATAGGGAAAATAGGTCAGTTACGCAATGCAAAAGAAAAGTGATCAGTTCAAAGACAGCGGGATGGGGGGTAGATTCAAGGATTCGTCGCGCCGATCGGAAGGGCAGAGGAGTGAGGAGGCTCTCCCGTACCTCTCGGCTCTTATACACACCCCCCGTCGCCACGTCAGCAATTAGTCACAGCACTTCCTGGCACAAAAAAAAAAAAAAAAAAAAATCTGAAAATTTGAAGATTTTGGAGTGAGTTGGGAGAATCTCGAGGTTTGGAAGAACCAACCCTTGGATTTTATTAATTATTATTATTTTTTATTATTTATTATTATTATTTATCATTTATTATTAATTATTATTATTTATTATTATTAATTATTATTAAATAATATTTTTTATTTTTTTAATTTATTGATTTAAAGATGCGATAGGGTCATTCCATTTTAAATCAACCAAAATTAATGAAATATGTTGCTGCCTAGTCATGGATTTTGGTAATATTTTGTGGGGTGATTGTAACTACTTTTAGTAGCTTAAAACGTATTTTTTCATATTTTTTAAGCTTACGGCCCCTGAGATATAGGCAACCGGAAATTCAAAAATTGCGATTTTAGGCTTATCTTTGAACGCGTGCCACAGCCTTAATTCTCAACGGAAAGATACGGTTGAGGTCTCATTCTGATGCGTTTTGTGTCTTCTTTTCATTGCTATAGGTCGTTTTTCATTAATTGAAGGTTTAGCAGGTTGCATACCTATTTGAACTTTGGTGACCCTATTGCAATTTTTCCGATCTTTGATAATTTTTTTTAATAGGATAGCGTTGGTAGAAAAAATTCATACTTTCCAAGCTTTAAGTACACTACTAAGAGTACCTGCTCAAAAAAAATTGGATCTCCTGAGCAATTTTTTCTAGTTGAAAAAATTGCTTAAAGTCGGCTGAAATGAAGAAAGACCCTACTTTGAGGTTAAAAAAAGTCGATGTGGGGATTCATGAAAAAATCTTAAAAAATAACTAAAATCACCGCTTTTATGTCTACTTTCAATATCTGAAGTCGAAAGTTTGTGTATTTGATCGCTACAGTCGAATTTTTTTTTTCATAATTGGTAAAAATACAATTTGCTCGAACACACGCGATTGAAGCGAATAGAAGAGCCAACTCTTTGAGGTTTAAAAATCTCGCAAAATCTCTAAAATGATCGCTTTTAAGTCCTTTTTCAACGCCTGAAGTTGAACATTGGATTACTGAAGCGCTTCAGTTGAAAAACAAGTTCGTAAAATCGGTAAAAACACAATTAGCACGGCCACAATCTGAGCTCAGTTCAGAGCATAGGGGCGTCGCGTGAAATTTTACCAATTTTACAAGCTTGTATTTCAACTGAAGCGCTTCAGTAATCAAATGTTCGACTTCAGGCGTTGAAAAAGGACTTAAAAGCGATCATTTTAGAGATTTTGCGAGATTTTTAAACCTCAAAGCTCTTCTATCCGCTTCAATCGCGTGTGTTCGAGCAAATTGTATTTTTACCAATTTTGAAAAAAAAAAAAATTCGACTGTAGCGATCAAATACACAAACTTTCGACTTCAGATATTGAAAGTAGACATAAAAGCGGTGATTTTAGTTATTTTTTAAGATTTTTTCATGAATCCCCACATCGACTTTTTTTAACCTCAAAGTAGGGTCTTTCTTCATTTCAGCCGACTTTAAGCAATTTTTTCAACTAGAAAAAATTGCTCAGGAGATCCAATTTTTTTTGAGCAGGTACTCTTAGTAGTGTACTTAAAGCTTGGAAAGTATGAATTTTTTCTACCAACGCTATCCTATTAAAAAAAATTATCAAAGATCGGAAAAATTGCAATAGGGTCACCAAAGTTCAAATAGGTATGCAACCTGCTAAACCTTCAAATAATGAAAAACGACCTAGAGCAATGAAAAGAGGACACAAAATGCATCAAAATGAGACCTCAACCGTATCTTTCCGTTGAGAATTAAGGCTGTGGCACGCGTTCAAAGATAAGCCTAAAATCGCAATTTTTGAATTTCCGGTTGCCTATATCTCAGGGACCGTAAGCTAAAAAAATATGAAAAAATACGTTTTGAGCTACTAAAAGTAGTTACAATCACCCCACAAAATATTTCCAAAATCCATGACTAGGCAGCACAGGCTCTGGTTGATTTATAATGGAATGACCCGATAGACAATTTTTTTCAGATAAGCTTCCTAACAGACCCATAACTGAAACCTTCACTTGCTCTAGAGTTTGCGAGCAGTCTGCCCTTTTGTACTTGACTAACTCAAAGCAAGAGAGTGTTCTAAAGCAGTGTAAAAGATGTAAAAAGGCCAGGAGCCTGTCTCGATTTCTATTATATTTTGCAAGTAGTTTTGCCCTTAAAAGAAGTATAGCTACAAATTGTAAATGCAGATTGAAATCAATTCATACAAAATCAATTCAATTCAACTCTCTGTAATCAAATAAACTGTAATTTGTAAAATTACTGTATTTTTTGGGCAAATTAGTGCCGGTAACAATTTTAATAAACTAGTGAATGAATAAATAAATAAAAGAATATTAAAAAGAGAAATATGGTAAGTGCGGAATGTTAAAAATTGATCGGTACCAGTGAAATCCATGGGTAGATGACCTTCTGGAGACACATTGTTTACCACTTGGCTTACTGCTGAACTGGCACGGAAGGACAACTCTACGACTTTCAACAAAAATGGGACCCAGAATGCATCATCATTGGCAAATCTGAAACGTGAAATCAAAGTGCTTACTCCAGTGCAGAGAGTGCTCACAAGGAAACATTCTCAATCTGAGGGTGAATTGTTTTGTGAGAGAGGAAGATCCACGGTTCTTCCATTTAGGATAAAATTAGAGGCCTTGATTCTTGAAGTCTGTTACGGGGTGCAATTTAGAAATGGTTAGACGTAAAATTCCTCTTGTTGAGACTCGACACAAATTCTATAAAAGCAGGTCCGTTCAGCAGAGTTGTAATCAGAGCTATGGCGTTGAATGACCAGTCCAGTTCCAAGAGAGAACTGGTCTGTGGGATTCAGATGGTTGATCACGGAGAATCGTATCATAATCAGAGTCCAAATCGTATGAGATGCATTAAATGAAATGGGCCTGCTGCTGCGCATCTCAAACACGCAGGTAACCACTTCCTCTCCTCTTCTTTGTTCAGTCAACAGAGATTCTTACTGGTTTCCAATTGCGAGAGTCTCCGTCGACTGAAGTAAGAAGAGATGAGGAAATTTTGTAGTTAAGAGCGAGATGCACAATAGCAGGCCCATTTGATTTAACGCATCTGATACGATTCCCATTACGATACCATTACAAAACAATTCTCCATGATCACCCCCCAAAATTGGAACCAATGGGTCTGTAGCAAACTTTTGCAAGAACGATTAAGAGTGTTCGATATGATGTAAAATCACCTGAAAAGTCCATTGGTGGCATCAAAAAGTCATAAAATGCAATAATAAACTCACAAGAGGCGTTTAATGAAATCCAAGATGGCGGATAAACATCGAGCAATTTGTATGCATGCACCACGAACAATGAACATCCAAGGATAGCCAACCTCACAATATCGATCATAACCAATCACAACGCAAACAAACACAAAACCTCTACCTCCAGTGAGGTTGTCTAAGTTGGCCATCCTTGGATGCTCATGGTGCATGCATACAGATTGCTCGATATTCATCTTCCATCTTGGATTTCATTAAACGCTTCTTGTGAGTTTATTATTGCATTTTATGACTCTCTGATACCACCAATGGACTTTTCAGGTGATTTTACATAATATTAAACACTCTTAATCGTTCTAGCAACAGTTTGCAACAGACCCATTCTAGAGAAAAAAATTCCTTTGCACATGCTTTGTTGAATCAGCAGCATGACATGATTGAAACTTATAATAACTTATAATAAATTCATTTATTTGTGTGTCCTCACATGATTGCCAAAACATTGCCTCAAAATTTGAAAAGTGATGACCACGTTCTCTTCTTCTTATATATTTTTTTGCTTACATACATATTTTAACAGCGTATGTACTCAAAATGAATGAAAATTATAAAGTTTTGTGGCCGTTTTTTCAAGATATTTCTTCATATCCAGCAAACTTCCTCAAATTCTGAAAAACTTTCCTCACTGTCATGCGATTCATCAATCAATTAGTCAGACATTTTTTAAACCTCTGAGGCAGAAATAGGGAGAGTAGGCATCAGCAGAGAAAACTTACTGCAAATCGAGACGTGACAAAAGGTGTTTGATGACGTGGAGAACTCCGTAAATAGGACCATTAACAGCTGCTTCTAAAATGTTGTTCTCAGCTGTTTGAACTTGCTTTTCAAGTTCCAGGCCCATTTGATGGAAGTATCGCTTTGCTTCAGAAGAGCTGAAAAGAAGAAACCCATACATTATACAATTGTCATAGAAAGAAGACTTGGAGACACAAAATTCAAGTTTTAAGCTAAAGTTTGAATACAAATCAAGCTACGTGCATAATGTTCAAAGGCAAAAAATAGGGAACTTTTTATTAAGTTGAGGACATTTATACAAGGGATACATCTTCCCTCCTCCCCAAAATGCAAAAGTCTACTGACGCCAATGATAGGGACTGATACATTTTTAACCATCCTTGCAAATATTTTTTTATAGACACAGGTTAATAACGCTACCATCTATTTATATTCTTGACACAATGGGGCAGTTGCAAAGGTCTGAAATGTTGTGTTTTTTATAAAGAAAATGATAATACTCAATGAACTGAGAACAATGGTGCCCTTGGTTTTTTCATAAGTGTCCCGGTTTTGGAGATACACACGTGTAAAGTTGTAAAAAATTGTGTGCGTAGTGACATCACTACGCGGAATTCCCATTCAAAGCAATGTATTTTGGGCCAAAATCTCATCTTTGGAACTACTGGACTTAATTAGAAGCCAAAGGCAATCTTTGTTCTCAGCTCAACAAATATTTTATTTTTCTTTTAAAAACCCGAACATTTCAGACCCTTGCAACTGTTATCAAAAGACATGTGTTCTTTTGTTAATAACTCAACTAAATCTAATTAATAAAATAACAACGACATGTTAGACGAGTGAGATCAGACTTTATTCTCCAACTGGTGTCTTTCTGTTGCCAACTTTAACAATAGGTAACTGATACAATGTTACCAACAACTTCCTTTTTTACTTCTTGCCATCTACTTTGGATGTTCAAAATTCCATCAATATCTATTTGGTCAACAAATTACAGTCGAAAGTGATCATAAGCCACTTGAAACCCTATTCAAAAAATAGTATAAGGACATACCCATAAGATTACAAAGGCTAATGCTTAAATTAGAGCGTTATGATATTCAAGTAAATTGGGTCCCTGGCAAAAAGTTAGCTGTAGCTGATTTTTTAAGTAGGCCTCCTCTAAAAAATGAATGTTTCAACCCTGAAGAATTGCAATCTGATATGGAATGTCAAATAGCTTTATTAGATGCTCATTTATCGTCGTTTATCTCTCCTGCCAAACTTGAAGAATTTAAGTTAGCTACTCAAAATGATGAAATTTCAAACATTTTATCTCATTACTATTTTAATGGTTGGCCTGAAACCAAACACAGAACCAACAAATTAGTCAGGTCCTATTTTAAAATCAGAAATCAAATTTTTGTGAAAGATGATCTTTTATTTAATTTGAACCGTTTAATAGTCCCTAAGTCATTATGTCAAAACATGTTGAAAATAATACATGAAGGTCATTTAGGATTTAATTCTTGTGTTTGTAGAGCGAAAGAAGTGCTTTACAGGCCTTTTATGAATCATGACATAAAAAACATTGTTGCAAGTTGTTCAACGTGTATCAAATTTTCAAATGCAAACCCTAAACAACCCATCAAACCTCATCCTATTCCATCGTTGCCGTGGGAAAAAGTAGGCGCAGATTTATTTGAATTTAATAATGAACATTCTCTTTGTGTCGTAGATTATTACTCTAAGTTTCCTGAGGTAATTTCGCTTAAAAGTGCGACAAGTGCAAAATTTGTAATTAACAGCCTTAAATCGATTTTCTCTAGACATGGCATTCCTGTTACTATTTTTTCTGATAACGGCCCTCCGTTCAATTCTGACGAGTTCCAAAATTTTACCACCTTATGGGGTATCTCTCATGTAACATGATCTCCTCATTATCCTAAATCTAACGGCATGGTTGAGAGAACCATTCAGTCCATTAAAAAACTCATGAAAAAATGTAAAGAAAATAATGAAGATTTTCACATTGCTTTGTTGAACTTTCGTAACACACCTAAAGTTGATTCTCCATCACCTAATCAATTGCTCATGTCCAGAATCACAAGATCAAAATTACCTTCCAGTTATGAACAATTAAAACCCAAACTTGTTGATACAAATAAGTATAGTCAAACTTCAAAGTTTAGGCAACAGAAAATGACTCACAGTAATAGTATTTTAAAATCATTCAAAGAATTAAAAGTTGATGATCCTGTTTACTTCAAGAAAACACCTAAAGATGTTTGGCAACAAGCCACAATTTTAAAAAAATGCTCGGAACCCGATTCTTATGTATTAGAAGCTTCCAATGGTAGAACGTACAGGCGTAATCGTCTTCATATCAAATCTATTCCGAAAAAAGTGTCATTTAGTTTTGATCCTGAAAATAATTTTAGTCATGTTAAAAATCATAACGAATCATTAGTGAATATACCTAAAATTAATACCGCAACAGATATGCAAAAATCTTCTCATTATCTCAGCTTCCCTCTGATTCCTTCTGCAACTAATACTGATAATAATGCAATCGATTGTACAACACCTAAAGTTGCTGAATTAACACCTGAAATTATAAATTTAGAAGAGTCAAGTGATAAAGATTATAGCACTCCTTCAACATCTTTTGTTAATCCATCGCATACTGTTGGTACTCCGTTGATTAGAGGTCTCTTAAAACGCACTTCAAGTAGAACGATCAATCCTCCTAAAAGGTATTCTCCTAATTAAATTTGTAAGCACTAACTGTGATATTATTGGATAGTTTTGTAAGCGTGTTAGTTTTGTAAGGGTTATTTATTCTTAAAATTTTAATGTGATTTTACGGTGTTTCTATTTGTTTTCATTAATGTTAAACGTACCATGTGTGTCACTCTCTTAATTATCTTAAATTGCTTCTTTGCTTCCAAAAAAAAAAAGAAAAAAAAAGGAAGTTGTTGGTAACATCATATCAGTTACCTATTGTTACAGTTGGCAACAGAAAGACACCAGTTGAAGAACAAAGTCTGATCTCACTCGTCTAACATGTCGTTGTTATTTTATTAATTAGATTTAGTTGAGTTATTAACAAAAGAACACATGTCTTTTGTTAACAGCAACTGCCTCATTCTATTGATAACAACTTAATCAGCCTCTCTTCTATAAATCCCTTAAAAAGACGCATTCATATTAAGCCACTGCTTGTTAGATTAAAAATTATCAAAAAAGATGCTGCCTAGTTTGTGATTACTTTCATTGACTCGCCCTTTGCCCCTTTATTGGATGCTCCATGTACTAAATAAATTAATCGCCCTTTGCCCCTTTATTGGATGCTCCATGTACTAAATAAATTAATCGTCCTTTGCCCCTTTATTGGATGCTCCATGTACTAAATAAATTAATCGCCCTTTGCCCCTTTATTGGATGCTCCATGTACTAAATAAATTAATCGCCCTTTGCCCCTTTATTGGATGCTCCATGTACTAAATAAATTAATAGATGTACTCTCAAATTATTTTTTTTCTTTTGGATATTGAAAACTCAAAAACAGTTTATCCATGTCTCTCATCTCACCATGAACAATCCAGCTATCTCCATAAAAAAATAAAGTGCATACCAATCTGGAGAAACGTTCGACAGACTAATGATTTTTTCTGACTTGATAAAAAACTCCAGGTAATAAGCTGCGGTTACACAGTCTGATGGATGAGTGCTCGATGCCAACTTTTTACACGCTTGAAAGAGTTTGAATTCACTCATTGGCCCTTTAAATGTCTTTTTCTGAAAACCGACAGGGTATTTCATTCCAAAAGTCAACATGTACAGAGCCATTGCTTTGTTTTCTTCATAAGAGTCGTTCAAATGTAAAAGTAGCTCTCTTCGAAAAGTTTTCTGAATCTGCAGCTCATCAAAAATATTTGCATCGAAGCAAATTTTCAGGATGTTCAAAGCAAAGCACCTACGTTCAAAATTGGCGAAAGGAAATAAATTGTCGGCACAAAGTTGAGCAAGTTTCTGTCTGAAGCTGGCATAAGTTTCTTTTTGATCCGAGCACCTCTTCTTAAACCATAGTATAAATTTTTTCAAATGAGATAATATCTTCTGTCGAAATGCAGGGCTTTGAGTGTTCAAATTTTCCTTCAAGGTACTCAAAACAAAATCAAACTGATCGCGATAGATATATTCTGTGGTTTTTTTAGTTTCCGTGACCAATTGGAACGCTAAAAGTCTAACTTTTTCGTTCGGATCTTGCTGAGCCTCGTGGAATTCAAAATAGCCGAATGCTTTATTCCATGTTGTTTCAAATCTAACCGCGTCAGTTACACCCGGAGCATGGCCTATTACTTCGTTGATGTCCAAACCGTTTTTCGTTCCTAGATAAACGCAGAGGAGAGACAAATAAAGAGGCAGTTTCTTCTCCCTAGAGAAAAGTGTTTTTATAATCAGGGGTTCAATCTGTATTGCTCTACTTAGTACTTGCTCCAAAGCTGGTGAGTCATTTCTGTTTATTGCCTCGAGCACTGGATCGACCCACATAGATACCCATTTGTCTAGATCTTCACACTTGAACTGCTCTGTCATGACTAGGTTAAAAGCGGTGACCAGGGTAGTCGAAGCAGGAGTTTCCTGAATAGCTTGAATGTAAGTTTCGATGAATTTCGGAAACCGCTGTAGAAGTAAATCTGTTTTGACGCGCGTTGAAAGTAACTGAATGCCAACGCAAAAAAACTTGCTTGTCATTTTAGCCTTGGATAAAGATTCGAGAGTTAAGTACACAACATTCACCTTGCTTAGTTCACCGAACGTAATGAAATGCTCGAAAATGCATTTGGTTCTATGCTTGACTGCATCCATAAAGTGTTCAGAGTGTGTTAGAATGTAGTTCAAAAACAATTGTGCAACATCCAAAGTTACATGGACTGAGGATTTATTGGCAAGGCATATGGCAAGCTGCTCAATTGTGCGATTCAGAGCAAGAATGATATTACTATCCGTGGCGAAATCATCGCTCATTTTGAAGAGTAATTGATAGAGGCTCTGGAACAACGAATCATCACTAACCAAATTGGATTCATTAAATTTCAGACTTTTCAACTCTTGAACAGTAAATATATTGAGGAGAGGAGAGCAATAACAAATTTTAGCGATAGAGTTCTGATTCTGATCGGTCAGACATTTTCCGCGGAAAGTTTTCACACATTCGACAGCGCCTCCAGTTTTATGAATAATTCGCATTGATAGTAACCCACAATTAAGCTTGGTGTCCAATGGCAATTCTGGGTGATGAATAAACGAATCTATGATACTTAAAAATTCTTTATCGCAAAGTGTTTCATCTACAATTTTATCATCACATTTGTTGCTGACAGAATGCATGATAAGCAAGAGGGCACGAACACCATCATGAATACACTCGTAGAGAGAAAGTCTGCTCAAAGATGATGCTTCGAAGATAATGCCATTTTTCACATCAAAGTTGAAAAGTTTTTGTACATACTCAACCACGGATGGATAGGATCTCATTAGAAGAGAAGGGGTCTTTTCGAAATATTCAAGCAGACTGACAATATTTTTCAAACTGGGACATGAAACCAATCTTCCGCTGGAAACCGTAGATGACACAATTTCGTGAAGATGCTCCGAGAGATAGTTATGTATGTGAACGAAATCATCTTTTTCTAACCAAACTTTCAATATCCTGAAACAAAGACGGATTAATTTTGTTACAAAAGCACAAAAATCTCTTTGATGATAATGGGAAGTATGGGTCTTCACACAACCTGTCAAGCAATGCAGGTTGATCGCAGAGTAAGGCGAATAGGAGCTTAATTGATCACACAATTACTGGGTAGTCGGTAATGGTAAAACCTTTGGATGGTAATTAAATGTAGTCTTTTAAATTTTCAAATCAACTTTATGGTCATTTCGATTAGATCCAATTCTTCTTCAACTAACATGATGTGTGACTTTTAAAAAATCAGCCCTGAATACACTAAAATCACCCTCCGAAAAAAACGACGACTACGATTACTTGGTGAACCCCATTTGCCCAACTCTAGTTGATCGCTGACAGAGAAAAAATTGATTTCAGGCAAGAATCATTAGCCAGGTTAGGTTAAACTAGGTCTCAAAATATTTCAATTTGTAGTGCCCTGAAACTACAATGGTTTCTTCAGTCGAGATTCTTCTAATCTCACTGAGGGTGTCAACATTCGGGGGGCCCTGTTTTTTTCAATCAAATGAGTGAAGGATAAGGTTAGAAGTAAGAGAAAAAGCTAGGGAGGCATAGATGAAGAAAGAATAAAAGCGCTAACGGAAGCGGGTAAGAACCATAGATAAATTTTCTTGGGTAGAACATGGTGGAAGACTTTTGAGCATGAACTCAGCGACAATTTAGACCGAGATTATTTCTGTGATGAAAATATTATATATATAAAGCTGTCGTCCCTCCAAAATGTTTTTTCTATTTCCCGAAAATTGGCCGAAGCGATTTCCCTCAAATTTGACACGATAATTCCTTAGGGTATTTAGAAAAAATCTGTCGAATTAGTTTTCTAAAAAGTTGCCTGTGAGCGCCGCAAATTGAATTTTAAAATAAGAGTGAAAACTCATTTTCGCACGACGCACGGACAGCGAGGTGACGAGATGCTCCGCGCCATCGCTTGCGCTGGATTCTCTGATCTGCCCCTCCCCTCCACTCTACGCTCGGCAGAGTCTCACCTTATCAGTTGACGAGTCAGTGCAGCGAGAGCGGTGAAGGGGGGAGGTTCATTCGTCGCTCATCTCTTGCGCACCGATTACTTCGTTCTTTCTCCAAAATTTTTCTGTCGCTCGCCCGTACCCGCAACCTTCTCTCTCACTCCTTACGGACGCTCATCTCTCTCGACTAACGCACTCCCATTCTTCGTATTAACCATTCGTTTGCCTTTCCTCTTCTTTCCTCTCTTTTCATTTTATTCTTTAAATTTTTATCATTTCGACTTATATCACTCGGGATCGTTGAATAACGTTCCTAATATTATGCAGTATGGTCTTGATTTAATTTTTTTTTTTTTTTTTAAGAAAACATTCTTAGCGCATTGTGCATTTATTTTTTCCGTGGATTGTCACCGTTATATGTAACCTTTAAGCACTCGCTTCTCTTTTATAATTCCTCTTCGATTTTCAACGCTTTTATTTTGGTATCCTCCGCGTCTTATTAGTTCTTTTTACGCATTGCCCGGCAATATCTTTTTTTTATTATTTATTTAATACAAGAAAGTGCAAGCGCTTTGCGCTCACATTCTTACATTTTCATCTCTTTAATTCTCAGCACCAATACTCCGTTTCATTTTATCATTTTTTACCAACTACCAACTAGCTCGTAACCCTAGAATGCTGGCCGTGGAGGGCGCCCGTAGGGTGCTTGGAACGGCTAGTATTGGTATAATTCAACATTCTGCGCTAAGTGTAATCCCTAAATCCTGGCCCCAAGGATTTTAAAAATCGAAATTCATCAACACAGTCACATTCAGCTATGCTGAATGCATGATACACATTTGGACTAGAACCAAACCAAGAGTACAGATCCAAGCATTTCAAGGACCAGCCGTTGGTAATCAAATGCAGCTGAAATTTTGCAGAACTTAATCTGATTAAAATCCCCAGCATTATAAGAAATAAATTATTTACAAACTATGCAAATAGAATTTCAAGAATCACCAATACAGACAGTTTTTCAGTATGCGAAAGTCTGACTTGCAGTTCAAAAGTTGGAGCCAGTCTATTCCTTCCCAGAACAAAATACATCTGAAATTAAAAATGTGTCTTTCCTGAGGGTTTAAAGACTTTCTGTCTGTGACGAAACTGTTATCTTGCCCATTGGGTTCTCACGAATAAGGTGGCTGCACCTGTGTATTAAAGATTCACAAATCACGGCATTGTCCATGGTCCTTCCTTAGAGCAGACACATTTTGCATACCGGGCTTTGACAAGTAGCATTGAGGCACTGAAAATGTGTCAGTGTGCAAATAGTAGTAGTAGTAGTTTTTATTCAAAAAAATGTTATTACAAATTAATGGGGCTCTTGCAAACTTTTGCTCTGAGCTAATGAATAGTCCAATCGGCATTATAAACCATCGAAAATCACAATAATCACTCTAAAATAGTTTAATAGTCAGTAATAAACTCACATAACTGCTATAACGGCAAGGTCGTAATGGCGCTTCAACGCAGGTATCAAGGGAGATTTCTGTCTAATGTGTCACTTTCTCTACAGAAACACAGAGGTAAGTATGTCTCAATTTAGATAGGAATCTCCCATGATACGTGCGTCTTTCCGCCATTCAGCCCCATTTTCAGTGTGAATTTCATGATTTTTTAAAGTACTCATCGCCATTTTTACAGGTTTTCATGTAAGAATCAACTCTTCGATCCCCTATAGCAAAAGTTTGCAAGAGCCCCATTGAGACACATTGAATGGTTGGCATAGAATTTAGACCCACAGCTATTCAACTGATCACAGGTCCGTGCGCTACTAGTCAAATCCTGTAAGTACTCAGAATACATCTGCTCGACTCTTTACTTTACGGCTCAACCTGTTTTCTATCTACGTACCTTGAATTCAGGAATACTTACTTCAGAAGCCTTGCTTTCAAAGAACTTTTGGATGGCAGGTTAAGATAGACGACAACCATGTACCGAAGCGCATGAGAGGTTTGAACCTCGTTCTCAAGGCTCAATTCATCTTCGACTTTTTGTTTCAATACATTCACTTGAGCGTCCAAAGTTGTCGCAGCTCTCAGGTCATTGGAGAGGGTGGGATCAGTAAGGAAGTCGGCGCCGATGCACTTATCAACGGTGGCTAAAAAATCGTCAGATAACAATAGAGGAGTCTTTATCTTTAATTCACTGGCAATTATGGCTTTATTAGCAACTCGCCGATTAAGAGAGGCCATCGTGTATGTAAAGTATAATCACACTTGTTGAGAAGAGTTAAGAATGCTGAGGCTTGCAGACAACAGAAGAGAAATTGATAGAAAATATTCCTCAAAAAGATTGTGGAATTTCATGCCGGCTTCATCACAATATCTTATCAAGAAACAATTATTATTCTGTTTTGTTACTGCTTGATTTCACTGAATTCCGAACGCGCACATTGCATTGTTTTGATTACGTGCGAGTAGTGTTATCAGATCTACAACTTCTGGTCGTCTCTGTGGTCGTCTTTCTCGATTATATCAATGTAAAGTTTTTCCATTTTATACGAAACCTGGCAATGTCTAAAGTTAACCTCAAAAGTACCTATAAGTACAAGTACTATCATAGTCAAAAACATCAATTTTTTTTCGCCGATTTGTTTATCACGATTAGCACATGTTTTTTATCTACAATCTCCTCAAAAGTGTGTGTGGTTTACTCAATCAATTTTAGTTATTGCTCCTCTATTTTTTTAAATTTATACTTCTTAAAATGGGACCTGAGGCCAAGAAGAGGCTGTCGACAGTCGTCGGATTCATGACAACGATATTTCACTGGGGCTACATCCCAGCAATTCTCTACCTTGGTAAGAAAAAATGTCCTTCATAGTATAGAGCTATAGGTTATTTTGTAGGTGTCTTCAACTCCCCTGAATCTCGGTTTTTTCTTTTCATGAATACTGCGGAATCCATGATTATACTTTAAAGGCAGCGCAGCACTTTCACTGTACTCTTTTGTTGTACAGAAATGATTATTCTTGAAATGAAATTGAATTTATCTAAGTAACTGCGGCCTATACGGTTTCAAGTCTTCAGGCTAATGTTTGTAATCAGAACACATTGGAACGCTACGTTTCATGCTGCAGGTAGTCAGCGCAGTTTGAGTGTTTCATCAAAACAGATCGGAACTCAGTAGGTAATTACTCCGGCAAGTTAGTCCACCCATTGAGCTTACTTGTAACTCGCTGATACATAACCTCAAACCTCAAATCCCGTCAGTATAGCTCAAATTTTGACGTACTGATAGAATGTCAGTTCAGAATGATTTTGAGCTTATAGACAGAATGTCAATTCAGAATGACAAATGAGCAGAATATCAACCTGTTCTTGGCGTAAGTTCCATTCCAGAATATGATAATGAATCCAAATTTATTCGGTAATTTAGGTATTGTTAATTAAGAAAATATTGATTCTCAAGGGTTGCATCTATTTAATGTTGTAGGTTTTAAACGAGGCCCCGATCCTGGTCTTCCAGAATTCACTCTTCTGAGGTGCGTATTCTTATGATTATTTATTTATTTAAAATTGATACTGAAGCCACCCTTTATGGGGGCTATGGTACAGGTTCAGGTATAAGTAGTAAGTTTACAAGTGCAGGTTAACCAGTGTTGCCAACCTGTGGAAGGGGAATCGCCGTACGCGGTGAGCCGAAAAAGCCGTACAGGAGTGAATTAAGCCGTACGCCCCTTTTGCCCGCACTATTTTAAGTATGTGCACTTTGCAGAGTGTCAAAAGTGATGACCTTTTTTTTTTTTTTTTTTTTTTTTTTTGCTTGTCATTTGATTTTTTCGTATCAAATTGGCAATCAGACGCCAACCCATGATTTTGTCCTGATCCCAGTTGCCTCTTCATCTATAGCAAAATTTTGACATATTGTGATATTGCACGCAGATCCTTGTTGCAGAGTGCAGTGCAGACGCTTTCCACACCAACGCTTTCAAGCCAAATCGACCAATTATGTAGAGAATCAAATTTGCGGTGCAACGAAAACTAAAGTAGAGGAAATCGGTTCCACTTATGACTATTTGTTCTAGAGTCTTCGATACATGGTGATAGTGGCAAGTTCCAGAGGAATTTTCCAGAGGAATTTTCCAGAAAAAAAAAAAAAAAAAAAAAAAAAAAAAGTAGAAAAATTCAAAGTAGAAAAAAAGGGATTTCTGGTCTAAACGGTGAAAAAGCCGTATTTTGGGCGTACGGCCCGAGTCTCGGGCCGTACGCCGTACGCTCGGTCCAATAGCCGTACGAATACGGCTTTAGCCGTACGAATACGGCTTTAGCCGTACGGTTGGCAACACTGAGGTTAACAAAGTACAGTTCAAGATTTATTAATACCAGGTCAGACCAGTAGCAAATAGGTAGGGCTAACGCGTTCCATTCCACGCGTGCCCCCAAGTTGCTGAAAAACTATCCTTCGCCTTGCTGGGTGGTTTGTACGTGGTTCACTTGGTCGAATCAACAGCTGTTTTGGGGAATATGGCGGTGATTATACTCGCAACGCTGGGAAACGTTGGTGTGGACCGCCTACTAGACTGACCTGGTATTAATAGATCTTGGTACAGTTAACAAAGAAAGATGAGGAAGCAAAAGGCTCAGTATTGAAACTATCGTTGATTCAGTAATGACAGCATATTTGAAAGACAACATTTTTTGCGAGCTCCCCAATGAATTATGTCCTCTATACACCTTGTCATGCAGCCAATTGTTATTGCTATTAGCATGCTTTCGTTCAAAAGGAGAACAAAGTAAATGCTAAGCATCAGTTAAGCTGTTTTCGCATTGTGGTTTGAGCTATCTATTCATACAAGAGGTCAGGCTTAGCCACATTGCAAAAACAGCTTAACTGATGATTTTCCTTCACACCGTTCTTTTGTAGAACAGCAGTATAAGAGATACAGTGAAAGCTCATTATGTGAAATGCTTTTTAGAGCTTTTTTTGGACATTTTGGAGTTTTTGAGAGCTTGATGGTTGTCAGTGCGGCCAACGATCTTCCGTCCGTTTTTCTCCATTTGGACCGTTTTTCGAAAAAATCGGTGGTTCTAAATTTTTGGAAAAATCAAAAAAGTTTTGAAGCCAAAAAATTGATTTTGGGTAGGTTTTTGGGGTAATTTGTTTTTTTCTTTCTTAAAGTGCCTTTTTAGTTTAAATTTGGTCCATTTAAAAGGGAGCAATGATATTTTGAAAATAGGTGGATACTGGATATTGAACTTTAAACTTTGGTGTATCGAACTTGGAAAAAGATATCGAACTTTGGTTTAGAAAGCTTGGAATTTTACGCTTTCCAAATACGCAGTAAAAAATGGGGTCCCCACTTGGAATTTTCGATTTTGCCCCCTCCCTTAGCCCCCTTAAAGGAGGGGACACCCCAAATAGCCCCAGAAGAATAGCGGAATAGCCCCTGGACATGGAAAAGAATGGCAAAAACCTATTTTCAAAATATCTACTAGGAATAAAGTTAGAAGGGGGTGTGTGTCACTTTTGCCCACCCCTGTACAATATAATACGAGTGAAAGTTCTTCCATTCATAGATTATCATGAATTCATGACCATTCGTGACCTGGTCACGAACTTGTAACTTCCCTCGCTAGGTAGGTTCTGAAAACCATAATCTGGTCACGAAATTCAAAACCAAAAATGGCGGACAACCATTTGATTCTTATAAATGTAAAGCTAACGCCCCTCCAAAATTGTATTTTCGATTTGCCCGAAAATCGGCGGAAGCGATTTCCCTCAAAGGCACGATAATTCCTTGGGGAATTTTGAGATCACTGAAATTTTTTTAAAAATAGTCCTCTGTGAGAGCCGCAAATTAAATTTTAAAATTAGGAAGGGGAACTTTTTCTGTCGCTTGCCTTCCCTCCTCCAAGCTGTGTCGCTGCGCTGGACTCTCTTATCTGTCCCTTCCCCTGCCCGTTCTACGCTCGGCAGAGGAATCTCTTGAGCACTTGGTCCTTCAAATTTTCAATTTTCCGTCTTAAGACTGTAGCAACTCTCTCGGTCCTTACACTCATCACTTAAACCTGAGCACTCTGATACTTTTGATCTGTCATATTTTGTTATTCATTTTTATCGTACTTCTTCAATCATTCTTTTAACAACCATTATGATTCTTTAAATATAAATCAAACTTGCTTAAACCAACTACCAACTAGCCCGCACCCCTAGAATGCTGGCCGTGGAGGGTGCCCATAGGGTGTCTGGAACGGCTAGTGCAATAAGAAAGTGGCCAAACCCGGTTACTAAATAAAATATGCCTCTTGTTTGCGTATTTTTGCTCTTCAGCTAAGGATGTTTTTTACATTTCTTGTCCTAACTTTCTTTTTTTCAGCATTCTGTTCCAGTGAGTCACCAAGGCGAGCTGTACTCTAGCTTGCTGTAAAATTATGGTGTTACGCAATATTCCACAATCACTTGCCAGTCAAGTTTGATGCAAAGGGTGATGTTTTCGAGTGCATTTTGTTTTCCTAGTTTGCAGTTATTCAAGTGTATTTTTATGTTATTTTTTCTTTTTTATCGCATTTTTTGTTCATCATTTTTTTCTATGAGGGAATGGGTGAAAGTTACTACATAAGTACATGTGTTACTGATTTCTATTCATTATTTTGTTTTTTCTTTCTCCATCTCATCCTCTCCCTACTCCCTTAATCCTTTGCACTCTAGTGTCAGGTCCGGCCCGACATTGAAAAAATGCCGATATTATCTACTATCGGGCTGGACCCGATATAAAGTTTGAGCTTTCGTAGCTCTGCTGTCGGGTGTGGCCCGAGACTCTCCTATCATGTGCAGCCCTCTGGCGGTTGTCTCTAAAACTACTAGCCTGCGTCTTGGCAACGGGCGGTGCAGTACCAGGGGCCATTGGGGGGAACAAAAATGGAGTGCAAAGCTTTAATGATCCCTAAAAAATGTTAACTCCATCCGACCATTCTAGACCCTCCTGCAGGGGCACAGTAGTTTCGGTTTCAGGACATTTCGTCAACGACTTTTTGTCCGCGCGCATGTTTTGTCCAACTGTTTACGTCACTGCGTCTTTTCGGCTGCAACATGATGGACGTTGGTCCACTTAGTAAATAACGTCCAAAGTTTATTGGTCCAAATAAGAACACCAACTCAATACAGGAAATATTCATATCAGGAAACATCATAATTTTTGTATAATTTTTGATAAAATCACATGATTATTCGTTGGGAGCCTTATGAGCGCCAGCTGCGGGTTTTACAGAAATTGTGACATTTTAAACAAATTGTGGCAATAGAAAAATTGGAAAAAAATAAGGATAAGAATAGAATGACATCAGTAAGGACAAGAGTTACTCAACACGAAAATGAAGTTACCATACCCGCACCTTCATTTACCTTCCATTTCCTTTTTTTCAATGTTTCCATAAATTCTTTTCCTTGCTGTCTGATTATTTTTCATACATGTTACTAACTGTTGTCAAAAATTTTAAATGTTCAGTAAAATCAAACATATGGACCAAAATTAAACGTAAGGACCTATCTTCTCTTGCCTTCAAACATGCGTAGACGTAAAACGCCAAGACGAATTTGTATCCGGACAAAAAGTTGTTGACGAAATGTCCCATAACCGTAGTTTCACACGAGTAAAAGTGAGATTTCAAGAAAGTTGGATTTTTTTTTAAAATAGCCTCACCTGCTCAACAATCTCAACTTATGACCCAGATAGAGCAAACATTTTTTTTCTTTTTCTAATTAGTGACAGTCCTGCAGCCGTTCACCATCAAACCGGCAATTTTAATAAATTCTTACTAATTTTCCCCAAAGTTTTGGAAAATTTGAAAGCTTGATTGAAATTACTGTTGTGGAGGTGGTCAAGTGTAGTTCTGCTATAATTGACCACAAATGTTACCTGTTCTGACCCATTTACTACAATTGATGAGTTGGTGAGGCTATTTTGAACTTTTTTTAACTCCTTTGCTATATCTTTTCTAGGAATAAAATAATTACAAAGTAAATGGCCAAAAAAACATCATAGACAAAATAAGGATTAAAATGGGAACTAGGCCAATAATATTGTGGGCCTAGTTACCATTTTAATCCTTATTTTGTCTATCTTTTCTAAGTGTGAAACTAATGTTCCTCAGCAGGAAAGTCTAGGGTGGTCTGAGGAAGCCCACATTTTTTAAGGATCTTAACTTTTAAGGATCTTTTTTAAGACACTTTTACATCCTTATTTCATACTGCACCATTTTCTCTAGAAATTTGGATTTTTTCCATCCAACCTAAGCGTTCTCCTTAGACCCACAGAAAGCGCAAAAGAAAAGAAAGAGAATGAAAGAAAAGATTGATAATCGTTGGAAGATCAATTTATTTTCAATTATAACTTATAAATTCCATTGCTACAAAAATTTCTTTGATTGAAAAAAAGAATATTACGAACCTAATAATTTATTTATAGAATAAATATATTTACCAAAAAAGAAAATTTGAATCTTTTCAAATTTACAGTGCATTTTGAACAAAGTCTACTTACAAAATTTTCATAAATACTATTATAACGTAAAAAAAGGAAAAAGTTGGAAAATTGATAACCAACTATATTAAATACTTTTTGGCAACTTTACAACAACTACTATGTACATGAAACAAGGGAATGAATTTAAAAAAAAATGTTGGAATAATTTGGCTAACACTACCGGATTATTCTTTTTGATCATTACCATGAAGCAATGAAAAACTCTTAGCTGCTATTTTACAGTAACTAACTGGTCACCGTTACAATGGGGCCATTATCCAGTTTTCATCTGATCGATTCTACAGAAGCCACTATCATTTCTGAATAGAAAATTGATAACGACTTGGATTGGAACGGCTCTGTAATGGTGTCTTGTCTCTTGTAACCAGATGGATTAGAGTTGAAAACGTCAAAGTTATTGCTGCATGATAACAGAATGAAATTCACCTCACAAGACAGAAACTTCACAAGTTATACTGACTTCCCCGTTCAGCTTTGAGCTGTTCCGGAGGAGGGGGTTGAAGGGGGTAATTAGAGGGGATTAAGTTAATAATGGAATGAATTGAAAAGTCAATGACTTGCGTCTGTTTCTCACTTTGTAAAAACAATATTCGTGTTTAAAATATTTGAAAAATAATGAAACGAGAATTTTTTTTTCAAAAACACAAGTGACTAGAAATAAATAAATAAATAAATGAATAATTAAATAAATAAAAAAAAAAGTTGAAGCGACAAATTAAACACAGGGATGTTAACTCTCATTATTATTACAAGGTAGTAAATATATGATATAACTTTTTCAACCTCTTAACCCTTTCAGTGCCGAGTGATTAAAAAGTAGTTTCACAATTCTTAGACCTTTACTAATGAATGGAACGAACTTTTCTCTTATAATTTCAGGTGTAAGTCAATATTTTTAAATTTTCATAAGAATCCATGTGAACAAAAGTCCTCTAAAAGGAACTATAAATTGAAAAGGTTAACCCTCTCACGGGAAGAGGTACACATGTGTACCATTTTATGTAACATGGGATTCAATGAAATTTAAATAGACATTTTGCAATAACTGTGTGACCCATCAAAATTCTTAGAAAATTGTCTTCTTTTGATCGGTCTAAAAAAATCTAAAAAAAAGTCACATCCCAAAATGCCTGTATGAAAGGGTTAAAACAAACACAAAGTTCAACTGATAATTAAATTTATTGATTGGGCAATTCTTTCGGGGCTGACTGATAAGACAGGCGAAAATTGGGGAAGGAATTTTGATTCAAAAGTATAAAAAAGGGGTAAAAATTAGATCATCAAAAAAGAAAGAAGGGATGATAATAGAAATATGAGTCAATAAAGTCAGAATAAGAAAAAACAATTCATCAAAACAGCGCACCAAACTGATAAAAACAAACAACAAAAACCAAATTCTTGGATAGAATTATAACTTTGTTGGTCTGAAGTTGAACCTTTGAGGTCCTATAAGATCCTTTCAGGTGATGACCGATAAAAAAAAAAACGAATAAATCTACAAAAAAAACAATAATAAAAAAAAACCCAAGAAAAAATTATCACAAGTTCTCTTCTTGGTTCGTCAAAGTAAAAAGATATAAAATTTTCAGTTCATCACACATCACCTTGACATCTGGTGAAAAAGTTTTCCTCTCCCTTTTGCTTTGCTGTTTTAGTTTTGAATTAAAATAGTCAAAAGATAGACCCTTGCAACAACGCCAATCATAACACATGAATTTATTCAAAACGTGTGATTCTTAACAAATGGCCAACTGAGCAATCCTATATTTATCACGTTTTTCATCTCCTTTGTAGGTAGGACAAAAAATGAATAGAAATTCACAGAATAAAGAAATGGCACAACACGAGACATTCATGACTAAGACTGAATCTTAAATAGAGACTTTAAACTGAATGAAAAGGACAAAGCAGAGTTTGGCAAATCAGCGTTTCTGCTTCCGTAATCGATTACATTTCTAAAGTAATCAAGGTGGATTTTAGTGGTAATCATATATGTGTACGTTGCTTTTATCGAAATTGGTATGCCTGATTACCACTAAAACCCACCTCGATTTCAGTTGAAAAGTAATCGAAAAAGAGCGATCGATTCGCATTTGCCCACTTCTGGTACACAGGAGATTAAATAACTTGATAAAATAAGAGGATGTACGTGGGGAAAAAAAGTATTTGTCAAAAGTTTCAAAATTGAAAACTTGAGTCTTCCTTAAACAAATTAATAATAACACAAATAAATTCGAATATTTTCCTACAAATTTGTATTAGGCACTTAAAAAAACACTATGACATAAGTAAGTTCATACTAAGCACATAATTATTGCTGAATTGCTCAATTCTCAAAAGAGTATATTATTCAGAGGAGACAGTTTTTCATGGTTTCCAAAGTTATGGTGAATTTTTCGTCGATTTCTTCTGAATTTGGCCACCAGAGTACTACAGATCTACGAAGGATAATGCCGTAAAAGGGCTCATAAGACATGAAGAGCACTCAATACCTAAATCAATCGGTGGTATATTGTTCTTCTCTGCTACCGGACACTCCTTTCAAAAATGAAAACAGCTACTATAGCCAACAGTAATTTGCAATTATCATGATTCCACGCAATATTCTCACAGAATTCAATCCAATCGATAGCGAAACTACCTAATCACTGTTCTAATTTTTGTCTTAATCAGGTAATTTCCATAATTATAAGGAAGGTAACATCCATTATCTCCACTGAGCAACTGCACCTCCGTAGTTTTATACCAGATTTTTTGATCATACAAACACTATTCGGTTGAAAATTAAAGTCGTAATTTTTTATCGCAAACTAGGCCATCTTTCCAACCAAAGCAAATGCGACAAATCCCGCTTCACTCGCCCTCATTAGAAGGATTGTTAAAATTGCCATAAAAAATGATGACTCTTATTCTTAACCAAATTTGATGGTAGTTGGATCAAAAATTACTAAGGTGCAGACATTTTGATATTTGGTTGTAGTAACAGTGAAAATCTATCCAGCAGCCCAAGCTATTCCTTCGTTACGTTTGTATTTCATGGCAAATGACTGGACTGAGTAAAAAAAGTACAAGGAAGATTGGAGGTACCGTCAGGAATAAAAAGGATGTCAGATAGCTCCTTGGATTTAGCGTTGAGTAGGTCACCTGCAATGCTTAAACTCATTGAGATAAGTTAAGGATTAATTAAGGAGTTCAGTGAAATTCTTTTTGTCCTCAACTGTACAGTGTACGTACCAAAGTACCTCACAGTAAAAGAAAAGACAAAACAAATACCGCCCCTGGTGAGATATTCTGAGGAAAGGAATGAGCTCAAGAGCATGCAAGAAGTGGTGAGTAAAAACTCAGTATTACACTCAAATTACCCGAGAAAGACAAAATATGAAACCGTAAATGGTGGCGCCATTCATTAGATTGAATTAAGCAGGGAGACTTTGTCAGGAATCAGCTTAATTGATCTGTTACAGGCTAGAGGCCAGATTTCAAACAAAAAACGGAACCTTAGACGCCATAAATTATGCGTAAAACCAATGATTCTTTTCCTCAAAGTAACTTTAGAAAATTTGAAAAAAAAAAGCCCTTACATAATCAATCATTCTCTTTACCAGGGAGACAGACATACATCTCAGCAGCATTCCCCTTCATGAATGCTGTTTATTTTCAATGAAAGCCTGTATGCGTTGACATCGGCGGATCCAGCGATCTGGCAACAGTGAATTCCCCCCATTTGATTGCATGATAAATAATCGATTAGTCATAAGGCTATAGCCCTGTCAAGAATCGATTTTTTATCATACATTCAAATGGAAAGAATGCAAAGTTACCAGATTGCTGGATCCACCTACGTTCATTGATGATCAATAAAAATTGGAAATCGATCCATATTACTTGCCAGCTGATTTGACAACTAACAGCGGACTTTGTGGACTCATCGCATTTGGAAAATGCATTATTTCTTCAGATAAAGAGATCTTATTGAAAACTAATTCAGTTACAGCCAAAAATGGGTGAGATTCGGCTTCATCAATTTTTTCTAGAATCCATAACAAAATGCCCAACATAACTACGGGTTGGTGATTCTATTAAAGCTGCTTTTGTACCTGGATTAGCACTATTGGTTTGAATTTTCCGTTTGATTTTTGTTGCAGCGGTTTGATTGGGAGCCGATGAGGATACCGAGCTACTGCTAATACCGGAGTCGCTAGATTTTTCACTAAACGTACAACAGTTACTAGAATTACGCCTAATGACATGATTAGTTTCGTCCGAGTTCCTTACAATCGAACTATTCGTTTCGCAAGTGAGGTCCGAAGGGTTACAGATATATTTCACTACTGCTATTTTTTCGTTACTTTTGAGATCACTGCTAGTTATTTCGACTATACTACTAGATTTGTTTTGATTAGTTTTCATTGGTATATTTGGTAGATATGTATTGCTTCCTTGTACTTCGTTCACTTCCACCGAAGAGACGTTGTTGGCGCTCGTTCGTATTTGAGGGCGAGAGGTATCGTTCCTCGATGACGCGCGTACTGAAGATGACGATGATACCTCAGAGGCATTGGAATCTAGATTGTTGGATCTTAGATGTTCTAGATTGTTTTGTTGGTCAAAGGATTCAGAATTATATTCTTCTGCGCTACTATGTTCATCGTCAGGAGCTGAAATAAAAGGAATATAAATAGGTTTTATGATATTTTTTTCGTTTTCAGAATTTATGGTCGCTTCTTCTTTTCTGACCTGACCAGTCTTTTTAAAGCAAGAAAAGTTTCCTATTCCATCTGAGATTTTGCTCCTTTGGTCATTCCAGCCATCAATTTTCTTCTCAATCTTTCATTGTACAAAACAATCGATAAAACTCTTTGCTGCATCGTGATACCCTTGAGGCACATAATATACGCCTTCCTTTTTGAACACTTGAAAGTTAAAATATAATTTTTTTCCACATTGTCATCCCTAAGGCACATATCAAAGAAAAGTTTAAAGCATTCACCTAAGTCTAAAAGAGCACGGCTCCATGATGGGGGAAACAAATTTAACCTTTGACCTTGATTTTGCTCCCTATGGTGGCCCATGTTAAATTTGGTGCTTTGCAGGTCTTTTGGACACCACAATTAATGCTAGGAATTTTCACACCATTTTTCCCTTTCATTTCGAATCAGAATGTTATCAAACGGAAAAAAGTCATGCAGAGAAGGGATGTATCACAGAAGATAAGTTTTTAGCGAATACAAGCGTCGGAATTTCACGTTATCGGCACAGCACTGTATGCGTAGGTAATTTACATGCAGGAATGTAAACAAAGTGACCGGACTGTAGGAAGACGTAATTGGCGATTTCCCACCATTTCCGCGCTGTTTCAAATCTTATCAAATTTTCAACTTTTCAAAACAATTTTTCTCCGAGTTCCCAGGGTCAAAAAGTAGTAGTAGTAGTAGTAGTAAAGTCCAGCAACCCCAACCTTGCGTTCGTTATGCTTGTATTTCAAAGCGAACCTCAAGTTTTATCAAATCTACTTGCTGCTTTTGTTCTGTTTATAATGTTAAGTGCCTGTTTTTCCTGCGTAAATTGGTCACCTTTTCTGTTTTCTTATTATTTGTTTTTTATTTGGTCAATTAATTGCAAAAATACTACAGTAACAAGCAGTTAAAAACAATGGTTTATAGATTGTAAGAAAAAAATTGACTTTAGCGGACTTCGATACCTACTTGGGATATTAAATTCCCAATTGGGAATACTCTCAGACAGTAAATTTGCAGGCATTTAAAATCACTGATCACATAATACCGATCTTTATTTAATTTTCTGCTCTCACAGGCTTCCTTGTAAAGAGCTAGATAAAAATTTGGCAATGCTCCAAGAGCAAGAAATTCAAGGGATAGGTACTAAACTCCTTGTAAAGAAAAAAGTAGCATGAAACCACAAGATACTTTGATTGCAAGAATTTTTAGAGGATTTCCATTTATTTAGGAAAGATGAGAGGGGGGAGAAGGAATTATATAATTTGGTTACTCACATTCATAATCATGCATGACTTGCACAGCCGCTAATATTTTTGCTCGGTGTTCAACATCGAGTATTCCCAAATAATCCAAATCCTTTTCTTGAATTGCGCAGAATGACTCTAAGTCCTCATAGCCGTTCAACATAAAAATGGACATGTGTTCCTGAGAAACAAACAAAGAGAAAATTTGACAAAAGTGCCTAACTTTTTAGAGATCAAGAAAACAGATGTACTTGAGAATTCCACAGCGCATTATGGTGCTTTATGGAAATTCTGGACATAAAATAAGGCTCTTTCAAATCCACTCATCGGCGGATACAGGGCTTTGTCCTTCTCTCTCTCTGCCCATTTGAACACATGCGTTAGAAGAGGATAGGAGAGGGAGCCATCACATGACTTTAGCCCCTATCTCCTTCCTTTTCTAACAAACACATTTTTTTTCACATTAAGGTGGGGGGAAAGAGAGAGAGGCAAACTCCAGTACCCGCCCACATTTTGTCTTTTTTGGGTAATTTGAATGGGATAACCAAAAACATCCGTTGTCCATTTTTTTTTTTACACTTGACTTTGTGAGGGCGCACCACTCTTAAGAAGACGCTGTGTCTATATAAGTCCTGATCGGACATGTTCCTCGGCTTCATGCTCCTACTTCCCTTATCTTTGCAGTTTTCTTTCATTTTTAATTTTTTAATTTGCTAATTTTTTTATTTTTTTAATATTTGTCTTCTCAATAAAAATATTTTGGACATTAGACGTTTTCGCATAAGCCTGTTCAATTATGCTAACAGCGGATTGCCCTGACTTTCTTCAAATTTTCAAGATATTTTGATCCACCATTTATCGATCATCAAAGGATGAGAAATAAATCACCACGGGGCTGGAGAACAGATTTCAGCTATCTCCTTCAAACGTGTGAAGGATACAGCATATTTCACTTGCACTCGTTATTAAGATATCTGTTTCCAAAATTATGACTTTATGTTGACAAGTTCGACCAATTTTGAAGATTGATGACTCGAAAAATCCAAGAATTCCAAAACCTGCATATTGGTAACCAGGTTTATCATGGATGTACACTATTTTTCTCGGACAGTGTTTGCCTGAAAGAGATTTCAATGATTCTTATCAATATAAGCAGCATTACCACTAATATACTCTATATACTACAAAAATGTGTGCTTAACTCAATTTGGAGTCCAAACCATGGACCACAGAAGCTAAGGACCTTAGTCCTACACTGCATCACAAAAGCAAAGCAACGAGAAAAAAATTACCTTCATATTGATTGTTTCTAATAACTGTTCCAACGTTTGAGGCCTGTGCCGACTTCGATGTTTGAACTGAGATGTTTTGTGCTGTCTATGATTGCTGTTGGTGTCCGCAGTGAGCTGAACATTTGCAAATTTAAAATAACCTTGTTTACTTCCAAGTCTACCTCGCCACAAACCATTTGTTGACATTGAAATAACGTCAATTACATCACCTTTCTGCAAAAATCAAAGACATAATATTCATAATAATTAGTGAGGAGCAAATCTCAAAAAGTGCGTTTAAGAACTTTATGGAGTCCGCTTTTCACTTCAGACTAGTAATTTGTTGAAATTAGCCATGGTTGAATTCGAGAATTGTGACCAGATAGGTACCAGAAAGAGACCTTCGGAGAGCAAAGAGTAGCAATAAATTGATAATTCCCGTAGATAAACGATATTTGATATTTTGATGGCAGATACTCACTAATGTTGTTTGGAGCAAGTTACGGATGGTTTTAGTTCATTTCCGCCTCTGTAGATGGCGTATAACTGCATTTTTAAGAGATGCTTTACTTTGAAAAAAGGACAAAAACTCACCTTAAATTTAAGCGCATCCTTTTCATAAGCATTTGGCGTATAATCTACAACAGCTCTTGCACGAGCGATAGTTGGAGAGGGAGACCCCGTCTCCTCTGAGCTATTCCCTTGCATCAGAGGTTGTGTGCCTGAACAAAATAAAACGAATCATAAGAGTAATTTAAATCTAAAAGATATTGGATACTACTGCAGTCAAAATGAACCAGCTGAATTAATTAGAAAGTGAAAAATAAAGAAAAAGCAACTGAGGACCTGGGATCAAGAAGGACACTTCTCTCATTTAAAATAAATTGAAGAAGCCCTCCTCGCAACAAACTCCTCCAAAGTGGAGATTGCCGGAAAATATAAGTACACACCCAAATGTGTCGTGTTTGCAGCAAACGTTTCGATTGATTTGTTAGACTTTTAACTTTGTACCTTCAAATTTTCAAATTAATGACTGGACTTCTGCACGAGTTATGGCATATTGAAGTGATTCCTCACAGGTGATTCTTCACATGTCTGAAATGAGATTCTGGTTCAATAGATAGCACCACTTGTCGCTTTTTAAGAATTTTACTTTATAATGGCTCGTCATTTTTTTCTGAAAGCATTATTCAAAAAGGGCGAACTAAGGTGGATTGAAATGCAGCCTTTTTCAAATTTGACCGTGACTTGCGGATAGGAAGCTGTAGAGTGGGCTGAAACTAATGTTTAAAGTTTTTTCAAATTTTTTGAAAAAAATATTCCCCCACCCAAATAATTCGGAAA
Source organism: Trialeurodes vaporariorum (assembly GCA_011764245.1). Lineage (NCBI taxonomy): Eukaryota > Metazoa > Arthropoda > Insecta > Hemiptera > Aleyrodidae > Trialeurodes > Trialeurodes vaporariorum. Next base: position 37,463,504 of record VMOF01000320.1, on the reverse strand, counting down.
TTCAGAAAAAATGCAAGAAAATAGGTTTTTATGCTGTTTTTGGTTCAAAAGTAATGATCATAGAAACTTTTGAAAACAAACATTGGGCTAGTCGTGTTCAGAAGAGGAATTGAGGTACTTTTCGATAGGAGTTTACGCCCTTTTTTCCGAAAATGTATTTTCTGAATCCTGACGATTTTTCCTTACCAAAGTTTTATAGTTTCCATATGCTGAGCATAAAAAGAATGAAAAAATGACTGTTGATATAGATGCACCTCTGCTTTGGATCTATAGCATTTTGAACTTTAAAAATGAGTTTTCTGCTACGAAATATTTCTTTACCAAAAAAACCGCAGTTAAGAAGAATGGCAATTGATGCTTACTTGAACCACTGGGTAAACTTTCTATAGAGCTAGTGTGCTGATCGCACCGATGTCTGTGGGTGTGTTTCCTTTGAGGGTTGGATCGATCAAATTTCAACCCCCGAACTCTATGAGCTAAAAAAGAGCTACCACTTTGTGTGGAATGGAGCGTGACCATATCCTCCTCTGTACAATCCGAACTACCAGGAGAAATGGCAGAGTCGTTGCCATTGTTGAATGGCCTCAGTCTGTGGTAGAGTTCAGGTTCGCATGCTTCTGAGCGACTGGTTTCCATCGAGAGAGACGATAAACGAGAGCTGAGAGAACAAACAAAAACAATTAGAATAAATTTTCAAATAAAAAACAAACAAGGGCCTTGCAGTAGTCAGTGTTGCCACTTACCGGATGATTATCCGATTATTCCCATTTCACTTAACGTAAAAGATGGTAATTTATAGGAAAATCTGGCAACGCAGCCAGTGGTGCAAATCCTTGATGTTGAATCCATTTCTTCGATCATTCAGATTCGTGAGTTTTAGTAAGCCAGTTGCACAATCAACAGATTTGAAAATCGAAGATTGTTTCTTCTGAAATAAAACGCCGACAAAATCTCAATAAGCACAATGGGGCAGTTGCAAGGGTCTGAAATTATGTGTTTTTTACAAAGAAAATGACAGTAGAGCTGAGAACAAAGATGCCTTTAGTTTCAAATTAAGTCCCATTGTTCCGGAAATAAGATTTTGGTCCAAATTACATTGTTTTAAATGGGAATTCTGCGTAGTGACGTTAATATGCACACGATTTTTTACAACTTTACACGAGTGTACTTATCTCCAAATGCGGGTCACTTAAGAAAAAACCAAAGGCACCATTGCTCTCAGCTCATCAAGTACTATCATTTTCTTTATAAAAAACTCCAAATTTCAAACCCTTGCAACAGCCCCATTCAATTGCGATTTGTTCAGTGATAACCAAAAAATTCCTGTTTGAAAAAGCTGTTGTGCGGCAGTGCGTAAATTTTTGAATTAAGTTTTCTAGGTTCTTTGTATTTCCACTTGAAAATCGCTGGACGAGCACATTAAACCTATGATGATATTGTTATCAACGCGCCGCCATTGTCATAAACTGGATTGGAACACGGATTATTCCAGGAGAAGAGGAGAGGGGGGAAAATTGATTGTTGGAACTAAGTATGTTTTGATTAGGACCATGTAATCCCACTAAGATAATCCAATTAAGTCGTAAAATTACAATTTTAACTGATTTACTGATTTCTGTTTGTCTTAATACTTGGCGTTTATGATCTGAACAACAGTGCAGTGCAGTGGTGGCTTAAGCAATTTGGCAATAGTTGTTTTTTCCGGCATTTCAACAAATGCAAAACAATCGATTCTGCAGGAGACTGTCAGTCTCCTCAAGAATCGATTGTTTTACCCAAGTTTAAAAGGAAAAATTACATGGTTTGCAAATTGCACGAGCCGCCACTGCAGCAGTGACGGAACGTGTAATTTGGCAACAGCGATTTCTTCTATTCAACTTTGTATAAAATAATCGATACTTAAGGAGGCGATTGCTTCCAGAAAAATCGATTATTTCCCATTGGTTAAAATGGAGGAAAACCAAGGGTGCAGCATTGCTCACTTCGTCACTGCTTGACAGTGCTACTATTTTACGAAACTCAAGAGAGTATTCCTACGTTCAACGCTGATTCCACCGGTAAACGAAAAGATTACAGATTCGATCGCTTTTAACCGCTCCCTTCATATACAATAACGTTTTTTTATTGAGCAATGTAATCTTTCTGTACATCGGTGAAATCCAATAGCGTGCGCCCGTGCGGTAAATCAAGACGAGGCTTCGGCAAACTGAAAGTTTACTGTCGTAATAAACTCCTTCAATTGCATGGATAGGCAAAACCAATACCCTCGTGTACGAATAGTTAACTAATCGATGTTTGACGTGACCACAGCGCGAGCGTCCATACTCCACAGCCATTGATTTGAGCTTCAAATGAAAGTACACAGCATCTAGGTATATTTAACTTCTTACAATTAGAACTAATAAAGTCCTTCTCGATTATTAAGAGTAGTTAAATTGTGAGTTAAAGGAGAAGTTCTCGGACAGTCAGTACTTACGAAGGTAGTCATGGTCGACTGAACTCTTTAAAAATTGTCAAACTTAAACATTTCGAACATTTTCGAAAAAAAAAAAAAAATCTGTTAACTGAACTATACGCAATTTCCCATTCAACCCAATGTGCTTTATTTGAATTTCCCGCCAAAAGTAACAACACTGAAATCATACATCACTTACCACACACTCTGAATATCCGAGGCGGCATAATCACCAGACTCGCGGTGATTCGAATGTCGGGTGGTTAGGGGTATAACCGTGGGCGGGTAGGGGCCCGACTGGGGGAGGATGAGGCCCCGCTGATGGATGGGCGGCAATGAGATGTCTCCGGCGAGGCGCAAGGATATCACAGCACTTTCCCCGCTCGAACTATTCCCGTTCATGTGAGCACCACCCCCTCCACTCCCGCGACTACTCCCCCGAACTCCGGTTGACTTGTCGTTGTTCAACGTGTAACACACCCTGTAAACACACACAAACAACACAGAAAACATAAATTAGATTCGAGCATCATTAACTCAATTTTAGATAGAAACTCCCAGCCCAGCCCAGCCCAGGCCCATTCAACGATTCCATTGCTAAAGAGCTAGGGTACGCGCAGCAAGCGGAAATAAGCATATTTTATTATAGTGTTGCCAGACGTACAGAGGATGCCTTAGGCCATACATTTTCCATAAGACTTACAATGGCTTAGCCAGGAATTTTTCGAGGGGGGGGGCGAGGTCCGGAAATTGTCAAGGGAGGGGAGGGAGACCGAAGGTCAACATTTGATCAAATTTCCCTGAAAACGCAAAAATTGAATTTTTTTGGGGGGAAAAGTTTGGAGTCAAATGGGGAGTCTACACCCCCTGACCCCTGTGCCACCCCCGGCTAAGCCGCACCGAGACTCAATGGAAAATACATAGATCTTAACCTCAAAACTGGCAACACTGTTTTATGATCAGGAACAGAGACAATAAATAATGGAGACCACGCACTAGCCGCGCGCGCGGTGGCGGACTTATTTTTCGGAACTCAACAAGAATTATCACAGGGAGCATGAAGGAGCACCCTCCAATATGCGGACCGTACGTTGACTGATGCAATTTCGGTGCTTCGGTTTCACTGGGCAAAAATCTCCAGCAGTTGTCGGTCAACTTATGGTCCATGTTTGCGGTATTCTGATGAGACCCCCAAAAAAAAGTTGCCACCGCGCGCAAACATGGACAAGAGAGACAGTGCGTGGTCTCCATTATATGTATACTAGTGGCCGGTGGCCGCTTCGCGGCCAAGCGTTCCGTTTCGCGTCTTGCTCGTGATTTTTGTTTTTTCGAGCTAAGACTTTGACTCGATATCATCCACTCCCTAACTCCGTTTGCTAATCACCCATCTAATCTTGCTCCGAAGAACGAAATCTAAAAACTTACTCTATTATTCCTGAAATACTGAAGTGTTATTTTCTCAGGTACACCAAAGGTTTAGAAAACAGGAGTCATTATTTGGAGGGGCATAAATGGCATAACCCCCGCCCAAACCCCTTTACATGAAATTTAAACATTTTTTAGGGGTAGTCGTTCTCAAGAGGGCCCGATCCAAAACCGCCAATTTTTTTTTTGGCGCTCATGGAGACGCCGAAACCCCCAGAATCGGCGCATTTGGATGCACCGTATTAGCGCATGTGGATTATACGATTTATAACTGTACAGAGAAAAGAAGGGAAGGAGAGAAAGAGATAGCGATAGTGAGAAACCTGCATTCACAATAAAATGAGAAGACCGAGATCGCACACCTACGATAACCTTTCGTTGAACTGACATGACAATAAGACATTGCGTTTCAGTGAATATCAAAAATCTATATATGAATGGAAGAGAAACTTTGCGCGGGAAAACCTGAAAAATGCCTTTTTCAAACAGCCCTTTATTAACGACAGTAATTTTTTGAAATAGGTTGGCTCGAAAATTCAGGCAAACTTCGTCTAAGACTTTAGGGTCATTCTTTTAGCGCTTTTTGACTACTGATTTTGCAGCAAATTGCCGTTTTTGGGCTACGGGCTACTTTTTCAAAAATTCCTTCGTGCATATTTTAGCGCTTTTGACTTATCTTTTTTGGGGATTGGCGCTTTTGAAAGGTCGCCCCCCCCCCCCAATGATGAAATTCCTATATTTTTTTTTAGTTTTTTTAGACACTTCACGAAGCTCAAGTTTGTATAACCAGTGAACAGTTACTGGCAGCCGATTTTAGCGTACGACGCAACGGGTCCAGTGGACCCAGTTCCAGCATCTAAGGGCATCTCAAGTTCACCATAGAGTTTTAGTGTGCGAAGTCAACGGTTAGCCAAAAATTGCATCAATAATGCACTCATCGGTTGCAATCGGTTGTGACAAAACTCGCATAGCGTTCCAAACTATCTCACCCACCCACTCTCCCGTGACCTCCAATCCCCATGTGTATACCCATCTCTTTCTAGTGTCCTGATTTGTATACACAGGGTCTCGTATTACGGCATGTTAATAGCAAAATCGCATTAAAATTGAGGAATTCATTTCTGCCAAAAAGTATTTCACAAAAGATGTCTCTACATACGTTTTTTTTAAAATTAGTCGAGTATAGCAGTACAACATGGGGGTTACGTGAGAGCAAGAGAGACAGTCTATGTTTGGAACGCTCATCACCGGATGACGTCATCACCAAGTCATCACTAAAAGAACCATCTATTTTGAAATAAACGTCGCACTGGCCCACTAATATTACTGCACAGATTAAAAAATAACAGGTATACAATCAAATGAACCATAAAAACTACATACTCAAGGCTCAAGAGATCTATCGAAACTTTGTCTTCTTTTTTTTTTTTTTTTTAAAACGGGAAAAACAGACCTTAAAAAAATCATAACCTCGCCAAAACGCGAACTGAAACGTAAAAAACTAAAATCGCCAACTTAAAAAAAAAAAATCTGCAACCATATTCTTGGTTCGTTAGTAAGTAGTATTCTTAGATGAATCACTTGCACATTTAAAGTAAACAACGCATTTACAACAGGAAGCCAATTATTTACTTAACTCAGTAATATTTGACAGTTTATTATTAATAAGAAAAATATAACCACCGTCTCAACTTATCAATATTAACCCTAATGTCCCTAATCATTTAGTTTCTTTATAAATTCTCGAAACCTAACTCAAATTTGCTGGGTTATATTCGAGATATTGAATCAATGCACCGATCTCATCAAGTCATCGTTGATTGTACTATTCTGTATATATCTATGCATATGAAACATATGATAAGTATCGAAGCTCTATACATCGCGAAGCGATATAGCAACCTCGTCAAGCCATCATCAATCGAAGACTGTACAGTGCTGCCGTATTTAACATAAAATATTTATACTTTTTCATTAAGTTTTGAAGTGCCTGGTATATTTCTCAACACAGCTAGCAGCACAGCGACTCTCTCATTGTGTATATCTACGTAAAAATATGGATAAAAAGTCGAGGCTATACATCGATATCATGAAGTCGCTATTAAAATGCGTCTACCCGAACGGTTCCTTCCGCGAGTAAAACATATGATGAAGATCGCCACGGTAACGTCAAATCGCTCGACCAAATTTTAAAAAAAAAATTGACTGAGCATCACGTTTCTCGCTCACACGCGTACAAAATTGTATGCTCTTCCGCACGTATGCATTTAAAAAAGGACGACAAAATCTCGCTTCTCTGTCCCCCCTTGCAAAACGAACTGATTCGCATCCTTTTCGCACTCGCACAACTTTTTGAGAGAAAAGTTTTTAGAATTTTAAACAAGCAGATAGTTCTGACACTACAGTGTCAGAGAAGGCGCACCTTGAGCAAATTTGGTCCTCATGAGTCAAATTCCATTTCCACCATCTCAAAAATAATGTGTCCAGAAAAAAACCGGGTCCGAACCTGGATGCGGCGATTTAGGGGTTAGGACCACTACATACGATCTTATATGGGACAAACCCTTCGAATATTCCACCACCTCAGAAAAAATTGTCCAGCAAAAGTGAGGGTCCGAACCTGTGTGCGGCGAGGGGGGGGGGGGGGGGTGTAAAACCCCCTACAGACAATCTTAGAACAATCCCTTCGAATTTTCCACCATCTAAAAAAAAAATTTACAGCAAAAGTTCAAGTTCGCACCTGTATGCGGCGGGGGGGGGGGGGGGGGGGGTACGGACAATCTCAAACCATTCGAATTTTCCAACATCAAAAAAAAAATTGTCCAGCAAAAGTTAGGGTCCGAACCTGTGTGCGGCGAGTGGAGGGGGGGGGGAGAACCATTACGGACAATCTTAGGACAATCCCTTCGAATTTTCTAACAACTCAAAAAAATTGTCCAGCAAAAGTTTGGGTCCGAACCTGTGTGTGGCGAGTGGGGGGGGGGGGGTTAGAACGACTACGGACAATCTTAGAACAATCCCTCCGAATTTTCCACCATCTAAAAAAAATTGTACAGCAAAAGTCCAAGTTCGGACCTGTAAGCGGCGAGGGGGGGGGGGGGGGGGACCACTACGGACAATCTCAAACCCTTCGAATTTTCCAACATCTCAAAAAAATTGTCCAGCAAAAGTTAAGGTCCAAACCTGTGCGCGGCGAGTGGGGGGGGGGGGGTAGAACCACTTGGGGCAATCTTAGAACAATCCCTTGGATTCTCAAAAAATCATCTCAAAAAAAACTGCCCGGCAAAAGTTTGGGTCCAAACCCGGGTGTGTGGCGTTTGGGGGGGGGGGGGAGGTTAGGACCACTACGGACAATTTTAAAACCAACCCCTCAGTTTTTCCACCATATCTAGCAAAAGTTCGGGTCTGAACCTGTGTGCGTCGTGTGGGGGGGCGGTGGGACCACTACGGACAATCATAGAACAAATCCTTCGAATTTCCCACTGCACATCACTAAACGCACGTAATAAACAATCAAATACTCATAAAACAATTTTGAACCCCCTTTAGTAAAAAGGTAGTCAACGATGAAGTATGTCCCGCAAAATAGGGACATGAAAAAGTGATCGGTAGTAAGAAGAAATCGGACCACCAAGAATCGATTATTTTTCATGATGTGTTAGAGTAGAGAAAAACAATGTTGCCATATTCCATTAGCTGGCACCGTTCTTTGGTTGCCCGGTAAAAAATTTAACGTGAAGTGTGATGCCAAGTAAAACAAAGGACGCCATGGCAAAACGTAAAAAAAGATGAAGAAGTTACAGTGAGTCAAAAGACATCTCTCCTAAATGTCCCCATGACGTCCCACGACTGGTGACAAAGCATTTGATCCGCGCACAATGGCCGAAATACGGTAATCAAGTCTCGAAATGATAAAAATAAACTGTAGGGAATACCCTACGAACATTTCCCTCACATCACTTTTATCTAAGGGAGACCCCCAGGCCCCCCCCACAAAAGAATTCTGGAGGAGACCCCCTAACCCCCTAAAGAATTCTGGGGGAGACCCCCAGCCCCCCTTTTAGAATACTAGGAGAGACCCCAAACCCCCCCTTTTAAAAATGCGGGGGGATACCCCCAAACCCCCCTTTAGAATTCTGAGGGAGCCCCCCAAAACCCCCCCTCAAATTTCAAATATTTTCACCTCCGGACATTTTTTTTTCTGCCTTCAATCCGAAGCGTTTGCAATTTTGTAGAGAAGCTGTAGGAATAGTTGCCTATTTTGTTATTTGAAGGCTAATTGAGAGCCTTAATCTTATGTTGCTTATAACGGGGTTTTAGAGTAGGTAATTCAAGATTCCAATAAGTTTTTATTCTTTGAGCATTCATTATATTTGCTCTTTGTTCTATTTTTGGGAGTTTCTTTTTTCCCTTAGTTTTTATAGGAGGTCGATACTGATTCTTGCATTTCCTCCATTGAGTACTATGTTTGGTTTCTTCTTTCAAACTGTGGATCTTCGAAATAATTTTTTTTTTTTAATAGATTAACCCCCCTCCTAAGATGTACTTAAGTCGTAGATTGTGCAAACAAAATTTCAACAAAATTCATTCAGCCATTATTGATTGACTTTTCTTTAAAAAATTTAAATTTTTCCCTTTGAATATTCTATTTTTTGATGTAATGAAACCTATATTGCTTTTAAACAGCTTTAGACTTAAAAGTTGAATATTGTAGAAATACATTGAAAAGAAATTTCTGCCTAGGCTGGTTGCAAACGTTTTGATGCAATTTTCATCGAACTTAATTGAGTCATACTTGAATTACTTATTGCAAATATTATGTTTGTCTTAATATTTGCTTACAATTAGTTTCAAAAGATTTTTACTCGATCGTACCTATATTGCCCCTCGAAACGGTCTTAAGGTTTTTATGAGGACTGTACCAGAAAAATTTTTAGTGCACACAGTGCAGTGATTAGTGTTTTTTTTTTAACACATTATGTTTGTGAAAATTTTGTCAAAATCCATCCCATTAATGATGGACTCCAATTTTAAAAATTTAAATTTCCCTCACTTTAATTCTTTTTTTTTGGTCAACATGCTATTTTGTTTTTTTAAACTCTCTTAAGGGTTGTATATTGTAACTGAAAGGGGATACTTTCTATTGTAAACAAATTTGTAGATTTTATTTGCCAGATTTTGTCAAAATTTATTGGACCAAACCTGAATTATCCGAAATAATAAGATTTTGTTTTTATTTTCTTATATACCCATATTTTTTTCTCAATCGCACCTATATTTCCTCTTGAAAAGGGCTAATCGGTTGTGTATGGTGATCAAGAGAGGATAATATGTTAGTACTTTGATAGCAGATTGTGTGTAAAAAGTTTCATGAAAATTCATCCAGCCATTATTGATTGACTCCAAGTTTTAAGATTACTTAATTTCTCACGATAATTCCATTTTTTGGCTCGAGCGCACATATTTGATTTTTCAAACGGTTTTGAGGGTTGAATATTGTAACTATAAGTGGTTTATTTTATAGTAGGCTGAATGTAGATTTTTTTTTCTAACTTTCATCAAAATTGATTGAACCAAACCTGAACTATCCCAAATAATAGGATTATATTTTTATTGCTCATATTCCCAAAATTTTTTTCTCAATCGCACCTATATTACCTCTTGAAATGGTTTTATCGGTTGTTTTTGGTGACACAGAGAGGAAAATATTTTAAATTTATTGATAGTAGATTGTGTGTATAAAATTTTATCAAAATTCATGGAGCCATTATTGATTGACTCCAAGTTTTAAGATTGATTTCTCACGATACTTCTATTTTTTGGGTCGAGCGCGCTTATTTTGATTTTTTAAACAGTCTTAAGGAATGAATAGAGGAACTATAAGTGGTTCATTCTATAGTAGGCTGAAAATAGATATTTTTTTGCTAACTTTCATCAAAATTGATTGAGCCAAACTTGAATTATTCCATTTTTATTCATTTTTATCCATTTTACCATTGATTTTAATGAAAATAATTTTTCCCCATAACTACCCTAAAAATCAAAATTTCAAAAAAAAAAAAAAAGTACCTCTGGGGAATCTAAAAAGCAACAACTGTGCAAAATCTGGATGCATAAGAAACAATGGTTCAAAACTTATGCCTAGGTACGGAGTGGCGAACAGCCCGGGCTGACGGACAGACGCCACAGATTTTTTTTACATAAATCTCTCTAAGTCAGAAAGGGTTTAAAAAATAGAAATATGATGGAAGAATGTTCTTATGGATGGTATTAGACATGATAAGAGGCCATTACTTTGACTAAATCATGATTGACTTTGTCCTGAGAGGCCAACTATCGCAACAAAATACCTTGAAAATCTCTGCGCCAACGCAATACTTTCTCAATTTTCTAATTTCATTAGAGTGAGAAAGTAAAAATACAATCACACCATCTCCGTCGGACGTAGACTTTTAGGCATGACTGATCCAAACCCCAACACACCTAATCAGTCTCTAATTCTGATTATTAGCGTTAAAAATATTTTTTGGGTCAAATTAGCGCTCTCACCTCAGTATCAGTAAAAACCCATGCGCTGACATAATTTTTAGAAGAATTTTATGAGATCACGCAATTTTCAGAAAGACATGGCGCGTTGAGTCATTTTGCAGCAAAAAAAACGCCATAACTTAATTTTAACCAAATTGTGGTGCACGACTTTAATTTTCAATAAAGTATAAGCGCTAACTCAATTTCCCCATTTTCTCCAATGCCGTATTGTTTTCTTTTTTTCTTATAGTGTTTGAAAATGTTTTTGCTCAAAACTGTGCGCTCACTCAAGTTTCAGTAAAGAACAGCACGTATGCTGACATAATTTTCAGAAGAAATTGACTTGGTAACACAAATTTTCCCAAAGAAATGGAGCGCTGATTCATATTTCATCATATGACGCTAACTTAATTGTCACCAAATTTTGAGGCGCAATCTCAATTTTGTACAAAAGTCTAAGCGCTAAACTTTTAGGCATGACTGATGATGATCTCCGACAAAATAGGTGACTGTCAAACGTTAGCGGACTACCAAACTATATGATTAAGGAACCAGTTTGAGTGTCTCAAGATACTTTGAGACATATAAGGAGAGTGACAGCTTGAATCAACATAGGTAGTACAACAGTGTAGCATAAGGTAGCATAAGAAATCAGGAAGTTCCTGGAGTACTAGAAATTTACTTTTAAATAGAGAAAGAGCGAAATAACTGCATTGAATAAATGATGCCTTGAAGCGCTAAGTCATTTGACGGGAGTTGCCAGACTAAATAAAATGTCAGAAAATTTGACCGCAAAGCACATTCCTTTAAAAATTTAAAGAGGGCTGACTTCCTTTAGGACCTTCAAAACCAAAAAAGTAGAGGTAGAGAAAAAAGACGCATTTTCTTGTTTTGTTCTGAATAGGACCAAGAAATTTCACATACAATAACAACATGATGGAAATATAAAGCAAGTCAGCACATCACCTATTCAGAGGTCCCATTGTTGAACCTTTAAACTCTTACCAATTCACGAGTCATAGCTACTATAAACGCAAGCAGAGTAATTTTATTACGTTGAGCGTAAACAAATAGCTGAAATTTGATAGGAAATATGGAGGAGGTTAGGGCAGGGACCACTATGAAAACAACGACATCAGGGCTGAATAATAAGAGATCCTCTTCGATGCGCAGTAATTTTTTGGGAATTAAATGAGAATTCTGAGTATTGAGATAAGGAATGTTCAGAGTTCTTGCTGTAGGGACTTTCCGTTTTGCGTTTGACCACACGCTATAATTAGGTAATTATAATAATTGCATTTACATGCAAAAAAACAAACATTCAGAACGGCAAATGATTGGTTCTCTTGATCACCTAGAATATATACCGGGACAATTTGAAATAATCAAAAAGTGAGGTTGGAAATTTTTTACATAGAATAACTTTAAAAAACGTCAATCAATGAACATGAAATTACTCCCAACCAACTCAGAATTCAGTCGTGGCTGGGGGAACATTAACTTTTCAAATGAAATTAGCATAAAAAAAAAAACAGGACACAACCTAAATTTCACGACATCAAAAAAGCTCATTTCGCCATTTGATCACAAGGGGGGGTAGTATACTCTATTGAGTATCAGGGCGATTTCAATAGGCGCACGTTGTGCCAAAGGTGCGCCTAAAAGGGGCGCGGGGCCCGCACGGAAAAACTTTTAATTTTCCCGAAGCATTTGGGGCCGAGCCCGACTGATCGGTACCAGGCCCCTCCCGAACGGTGCAACGGTTCTCCCGGAACTTAGCTTCATTCTTACAAAAATAATATAGGATTACCTCTGATCAGGAATCGGGGCTGAATTTTAAATGAATTTTATTATGGGTTTGGGTGAATATTTTCAACCGAACCAACGGTTGTGCATTTTATCATCTCACCCGAACTGTTTGCTAGGAAACAATGGGCGGCACCGACGCAGTACCCGAACCTCGAAACGTGTACCCGTTGCGCGAGGTGGGGGAGAAAAGAGTAACTTGAGGGCGATAGTTCAAAACTTCAGAGTTCGTTTGGAACCAATGGGGCAGGGGTCCCTGGACGCCAATCGAATCGACACGATACAGGTATCGTTTGACTAAAATAGTTTATAAAGGAAAAGTTGTGTACAGACCAATATCTATATTGAATAGAATTTTGAGGACAAACATTGATGAACCAAAGCTAACGCATTCATAGATAACAATCTGATGACAAATACATATATGGAGAGAACAGTTACTGATACTGGTAGGCGTTAGTTAGGCAATCATACGGCGCACAATGGAGCGAGTAAATTTAGAAAGAGCGGACAAATCGTGGCGACTTTAAATGCGTATATATTTCTTATAAATACGCAACTTAGAAGTTTGAATAGAGTTTCGTTGGTTTAATTATAAAATTTCCTCCAAGAATCACCCCGTATAATTTGTTTTTTGCCGGTAAAAACATTCAAATTTGAGGGCGCGATCAATATCCTTGAGAGACATCGCCTTTTTGCCCATGTGATGAGTCATGTGTTGCTATGAGTGAAACGGCCTAATTGCAAAAGATATGAAAACCCTTGAGGTCGATCGACTCCATTTTCCAAGCTGAATCGATCGGGGGGTCACAAGCGGGGTTTTGGCGACACCACCTCTTTGCCCATGTGATGAGTCATGTGTTGCTATGACTCATAGCTTGCTTTGCAATAAAATCTATTTTCGATAAACCGGTTCGAACCGCCTATCATTTGTGAAGAACCGGTTCGAACCGGAATTTTAAAAGGGGGTTCTAGGTTAAATCCACGGTTTGACGACTTCAGAAAAAACGTTTCGCGGTTCGGTTCACGGCTCAGCAAACTTACAGTTCGGAGCGGTTTTCTGTTCACGATTCGGTTCGGTTGAAGTCCCTATGGTTTATAAACCCAATTCGTGTAATAATAAGGCTAGATAAACGATTTTTCAGAAGAAACGGCGATTTTACACCATAAAAGTGCAAATTTAGGTATGAGCACATTTACGAGAGTGACAGCTGCATTGTTACCTGCATCAAGATAAGTATTTTATCTGCTGTCACTCGCTTGTGCTCATACCTAAAACTTAAATTTATAGCTGTAATAGCGGCTTCGTTCGTCGTTTTTTTCCGAAAAATCACGAAACTAGCTATTCATACACGAATTGGGTGTACAAACCAATTATAAATACCCCTTTCATTGACATTTTCTGTTAGATTAGACCACAAATATTATTATTATATTCCCCCCCTTTTTTTTTTTAAATAACTTTTTTACTTGTTTCAGATTTTTAATTTTAGACCAAAAGGGAGGCAGAAAATGACCCTTAATAGGACAGGTCCTTTCAGGTAAACCCGTCAGTAGTCGGCACCCCTAAAATTTGCACCAGTAGCCGAAACCGATATTTTTCAATATGTGAAAAAGAATAGTAGGATGGCGACACTGGTGTTTTGCTTGGATTTTTCGAAGACTTTATAAATAAGACCTTGGGGGGGGGGGGGGAGAAATACTTGGTGCACCGATGTTACCATCATGCTATTACTTTTCAATTAATAAAACATGGGTGCAGACTACTGGTGAAAATTTTAGGGATGCCAAATACTGGGGTGCTTAGTGTGTTTACCTTAGCCCCAAAAGCTTTTAAACAATGAGTTTAGGAAATTTTATCTTTCTCTTTTTTGGCCGCCAAATAGGCCATTTGTGCCCACCGTGCGTCATAGCCCGGTCCGCAGCAATTTAATTACGTCCGCACAGGATGAAAGCTATCCCTGGAACAAAAACCGCATTTGAACTGGTCGCTTCTCTCGCTCTCGGGGCCTGCGTTGACTCATAGCATGGCTACTCAAAGATTTTCCCGGGGGGCCCCTCGTGGATGGTGTCAAACACAGGCAGATACAAAGATACAAAGCTTTTTGAAACCAACCGAGTGCATTTACATTTTTCCAAAATTCCAAAGTAACAATTTTCGACCTCCTACAAATTGTACCGCAAACGAATGCCTTTCGTCTAATAGGCCCAAAGGGAAGGGAGATTAATACAGGTGGATGCATCAGCGTTAGCTTATTTGGAGCCCATACACTGGATCGAAACATATATTTTTTCGGACAAAAAAAGTTTTGTTTACTTGCTTTAAAAAAAATGTACCTAGTGTTGATTTATTCTTACAAGAACAATGTTAATGGAGCTCTTGCAAGGGTTTTGCTGTATAGACAAATGGCCTATCAATTCTGATGTAAAATGCTGCGAAAATAACGACGAGACCATTAAAAAAGTCTAAAGCTCACTCCTCGCAGAGAAAACTTGACTTGAAATTTCGGGTAATCACCCTTGCATGTATGCACCAACCTTAGATTCGGACCCCAAACAAAAGAACAGGACATGAAATAAGTGCCGTCTTCCTCGTATATTACGCAACGTATTAGATGTGAGAAGTCTGAGTAACTTTTTAGAGATTTGCTGCAAAGAAAAACAGTTTTCGCGAGGGTTTGGAAAAACTCTTCATACGGGCGTTCACGCAGAAAATGATAAAAAAAAAAATTATCACAAGAAAATTTGAGCTCAAGTATGAAAATTAAAAAATATGCGAAATCCGACTCTGGCTTTGAAATATTTTTTTAGTTCAAAAGCTATGACGATTTGAACTTTTGTCATTTTTTCGCATTTTCCAGCGGAAGGTTCCAGCGCGCCAGGTGCGCCGGTTTCTTTGCGGGGAGGTGTACAATTCGCAACATGACACTGATAAAAGGTCACTTTCTGATGCCACTCTCCTAGATAATTTGCAGCCACCTGTACCTTTTCACTTTGGATACTGTTGGGGGGGAGGGGGGGGTTCTAGATGACCGCTTATGTGGATCATAGAATATATATAAAAAAAAAAAAAAACACGATAGTACTTATTGTTTTATTGTTACGCCCTATATCTAGATCGAACACCGCTAATTACTCTTCTTTAAATGTCATCTGCATGATACTTTGTTATAGGTTGCCCCAAGAATGATTGGACTTGATAACAATAGGTTTGAATGAAAACGTCAGCTTCTTACTGCTCCTTAACCAAACAGGTTGCCTTATCTGAGGATGGACCCTGATGTTTTCATGAAAACCATAGAAGAGTCAGATCCAATCTTTTCTGGGACAAGCTATAGGAAATGATAAACTGTCTTGTAATTTGCAGTGGCGGCTCGTGCTACTTGGCAACAATGTCTTCACTCCATTTGATTGCATGTGAAACAATCGATTCGAAAGTGAAGCAGCGCTTCACCAGCAATCGATTGTTGGACATAGATTCAAATGGAGTGTAGACATTGTTGCCAAGTAGCACGAGCCGCTCCTGGTGATTTGCTGATCCTCTTGTTTGCCTATTTTGTATTCAGTCTTATAATGTGCTTACTGCTCATACGTACACGCGAAGAAGTTTCTGATCACACAGGAGTTTGTCTGTTCCTTTGTTCATACTAACGAAATAAATTTTGTCATCGTGCATAATAATCAGTTCGAAAATAATGAGTGATTAATCTCGGTTTAATTTTTAAATTTTCTCTGCGAAAGCCCGATTCTTAAATGAATCAATTCATCGAAAGATGTACACAAGTCGAATGGAACGAAGGATTTCAGTGCATTTTGAAGTACACACAAAAAATTTCGAAATCCACTGAGAACCCATAATTAACACTGTAACTAAAGCACGACGTGACGATCCGAAAGAGTAGAAAAACAATACTTTCTCCGCCGAATATCAAACAGTAGAGATGGGAGCGAGAGTGTGTGTGTGTGAGAGAGAGAGAGAGAGAGAGAGAGAGAGAGAGAGAGAGAGAGAGAGAGAGAGAGAGTGAGTGAGGGGGGGTGAGGAGGGAGAGTTAGTGTGAGCGAGTGAGTGTGTAATTTCAGTAAGTTGTTTCACGCAGCGTAATGTTTTTATGAGGTTACGGCACCGCCAGCCGCCGGGGGTGGGGAGGGGAGTTTTGGCAGCGGCAAATCGCAAGGTTTTTCGCTTTTCCCCTCGCTTCGGGACAGAAACTCATTTTCGCGTCTGCTAATTCACCTTGATCAGTCAGATTATTCGCCTCGTTACTCGACCTCCATACTTTCTCTCCTTTTCATTTTTATGTTTGTGAGCTCTCTCTCTCTCTCTCTCTCTCTCTCTCTCTCTCTCTCTCTCTCTCCTCTCCCCCCTCTCTCCCCCCTCTCTCCCCCCTCTCTCCCCCCTCTCTCTCTCTCCTCCAGCTCCTCTCTCCGCTGTGAGCTTAAAAAGTCTCGTCTACAGCACGTCAAATTGCAAACACTCTCATCGCGAAGTGAAAAAAAAGCACAAGAGGGCGAGACGGGGAGGATTAGCCATTAATCAATTTTAAATGAAAAGTGTCTAGAAGTTTGTTTCTACTTTCGGAAATGGTTGAACCAACTATCCGGCTAAATATTTCGTTTTACGTGGAAAGATAGGTTTACGTCTGTCAAGCGAGGAAGGGGGGGCACTCCTCGTACACTTTTGGTAACACGCAACCCTCCACCTAAAGAGGGAGGGACCAAAACTTCAGGAGTCCCAACTCCTCATCCAAATTCAAAAAAGTATGCGGCGCGCTTCCGTGTTTTTGTGTTTTCATTATAATTTTAGTGACTCTAATCGGTTAAGTTAACCAAGTTAACCAAGTTAATCGGTTAAGTTATAAGGTAACAAAAAGTTAAGAAGCTGTCTCAGGACTTTTAGACCACCTTGTATAAATTCCGTCCATACAATCAACTCTGGAAGTAAGCAGTTGACTCACCTTTGATTATAATAGAGTAGTCATTATAATTTTAGTGACTCCAAGCGGTTAGTTAACAACCAAGTTAATCGGTTAAGTCAAGGTAACAAAAAGTTATGAAGCTGTCTCTGGACTTTTAGACCACCATGTATAAATTCCGTCAGCATACAATCAACTCTGGAAATAAGCAGTTGGCTCACCTTTGATTATAGATGCGAGTAGTCATTATAATTTTAGTGACTCCAATCGGTTAAGTTAACCAAGTTAATCGGTTGAGTTAAGGTAACAAAAAGTTATGAAGCTATCTCGGGACTTTTAGACCACCTTGTATAAATTCCGTCAGCATGAATCAAATCCGGAAATAAGCAGTTGGCTCACCTTTGATTATGTTGGTCTGCGGCAGACATTAAAAAATCCTCCGGGTCGCTCTCGTAGGGTGGCTCGTCGTACCAATGATGTCCTAGAGTGGCCAGACGTATCATATCGTCGTCATACATGTATGTGTCGTCCCCCGCCCCCTCACCTCTTAAACTGACCGACCCCATCCCCATCCCTACAGGCATACCGGCATCTCGTGAAAGTCCATGTCTAATATCCCGAAGAAGCTGTCAACAGAGAACAAACAACAAGGATAGAAACATTGCAAAGAACAAAATGTATTGGATTAAGAGAAAACACTAGAAAAAAATTCTATACGGTATTTGCTGAAGCAAATACATTTATTAGTAAATTTTAATTTACTGTTGCCGGTTTTTTTGTGTTGTTGACATATTTTGAATGTCGAATGAATCGACCAATCATGATCGAGTATATCCCATTGATTGAAATGGACGCTTTTGATTGGTCAATGGACCGACCAATCAGGATCGAGTATTCCCCATTGATTGAAATGGACGCTTCTGATTGGTCAATGGATCGACCAATCAGGATCGAGTATTCCCCAC
Organism: Trialeurodes vaporariorum; assembly: GCA_011764245.1. Lineage (NCBI taxonomy): Eukaryota > Metazoa > Arthropoda > Insecta > Hemiptera > Aleyrodidae > Trialeurodes > Trialeurodes vaporariorum. Next base: position 37,445,412 of record VMOF01000320.1, on the reverse strand, counting down.
TGATTGAAATGGACGCTTCTGATTGGTTAATGGACCGACCTTTGTGATCGCATTTTTCTTTATTGACAACTACTTGCCTGAATGCGCCATATTTCCACTTATTCATTGCTATAAGCGCCCTCAATTAACCTTATTTTTCTCGTTTGCCCCTGATTCCCCTTATTTGGCCCCTTCATGTCCCTATTTCACCCATATTTGGCCCCTATTAACCCTTTTCTCACCCATATTTGACATTTCTTCCCTGCTTTTTACCCAATTTGGCCTTTTTTGCCCCTTTCTGCTCATATCTTGTCTTACTGACACTTATTTGCCTGAATTCGCCCATGAAATCTGTGGAATTCCTTGAAATTTGCGGAATTCCTTAAAATCTGGGGTATTCCCTAAAATCTGAGGAATTACCTAAAATCTGGGGAATTCCCTAAATTCTGGGGAATTCTCAAAATTCTGGGGAATTCCCTAAATTCTGGGGAATTCCCTAAATTCTGGGGAATTCCCTAATTCTATGGAATCCCCTAATTCTGAGAAATTCCCTAAAATCTAGTAAATTTCATAAATACCGTTGAATTCCCTAAATTGTGGGGAATTCCTTAAAATCTTGGAAATTCCCTAAAATCTGGGGAATTCCCTAAAATCTGGGGAATTCCCTAAAATCTGGGGAATTCCCTATATTCTGGGGAATTCCCTAAATTCTGCGGAATTCCCTAAATTCTGGGGAATTCCCTAAAATCTAGGGAATTTCATAAATACCGTTGAATTCCCTAAATTCTGGGGAATTCCCTAAATTCTGGGGAATTCCCTAAATTCTGGAGAATTCCCCAAATTCTGGGAATTCCCTAAATTCTGGGGAATTCCCTAAAATCTAGGGAATTTCATAAATACCGTTGAATTCCCTAAATTGTGGGGAATTCCCTAAAATCTTGGAAATTCCCTAAAATCTGAGGAATTACCAAAAATCTGGGGAATTCCCTAAAATCTGGGAATCCCCTAAATTCTGGGAAATTCCCTAAAACCTAGTGAATTTCATAAATACCGTTGAATTCCCTAAATTGTGGGGAATTCCTTAAAATCTTGGAAATTCCCTAAAATCTGGGGAATTCCCTAAAATCTGGGAATTCCCTAAATTCTGGGGAATTCCCTAAATTCTGCGGAATTCCCTGAATTCTGGGGAATTCCCTAAAATCTAGGCAATTTCATAAATACCGTTGAATTCCCTAAATTCTGGGGAATTCCCTAAATTCTGGGGAATTCCCTAAATTCTGGGGAATTCCTCAAATTCTGGGGAATTCCCTAAATTCTGGGGAATTCCCTAAAATCTAGGGAATTTCATAAATACCGTTGAATTCCCTAAATTCTGGGGAATTCCCTAAATTCTGGGGAATTCCCTAAATTCTGGGGAATTCCCTAAAGTCTGGGGAATTCCCTAAATTCTGGGGAATTTCCTAAATCCTGAGGTATTCCCTAAATTCTAGGGAATTCCCTAAATTCTAAGGAATTCCTTAAATTCTGGGGAATTCCCTAAATTCTGGGGAATTCCCTAAATTCTGGGGAATTCCCTAAAATACTGGGGAATTCCCTCGAATTCTCCCCTGCATTTCATCCATTGTTGGCCCCTTTTTGGCCCTTTTCCCCTCTGTGTGCTCCTTTTTTCCCTTATTGACACCTATCTGCCGGAATTCGCCCATATTTCCATTTATATATTGCTATAAGCGCCCTCATTTAACTTTATTTGTCTCATTTACCCCTAACTCCCCTTATTTGGCCCTTCCATGTCCCATTTCACCCATATTTGACCCCTCTCTTACCCATATCGGGCCCCTTTTTCCCCTGCATTTCACCCATTTATTGCTGTAAGCGCCCTCATTTATCTTTATTTTTCTCGTTTGCCCCAAATTTCCCCTTATTTGGCCCTTTCATGTCCCTATTTCACTCATATTTGACCCCTAAGTAACCCCTCTCTTACCCATAGTTGGCCCCTTCTCCCCTGCAATACCATAAATTGGAAGTAAAACGGTAAAGTAAAACCATAATTTTCCTTGATATGCCTATGGGAATTCTTGTGACCCGGAAATAAACCCCTATCTTACCCATATTGGCCTTTTCTTCCCTGCATTTCACCCATTTTTGGGCCCCCTTTTTTTTGGCCCTTTCCTCCCATTTGTGCTCGTAATTCGCTTATTGACACTTATGTGCCTGAATTCGCACTTATTTCCAATTATTCATAGCTATATGCGGCTCCATTTACCTTTGTTTACCTGGTTTGTTCCTAATTCTCCTTATTCGGCCTCTTCATGCCCCTATTTCACCCATATTTAACCTTTACCTAACCTTCTCTTACCCATATTTGGCCTTTTCGCTCCTGCATTTCACCCATGTTTGGCCCCTTTTTTGGCCCTTTCCTCCCCTTTGTGCTCGTAATTCGCTTATTGACACTTATTTGCCTAAATTCGCACATATTTCCACTCATTTAAAGCTGTATGCGGCTCCATTTACCTTTATTTACCTGGTTTGCCCCTAATTCCCCTTATTTGGCCTCTTCTTGCCCCTATTTCACCCATATTTAACCTTTACCTAACCCCTCTCTAACCCATATTTGGCCTTTCGTCCCCCTGCATTTCACCCTTTTTTTGGCCCTTTCCGTTTTTTTGTACTCGTATTTTTTCTAATTGACACCTATTTGCTTAAATTTTGCCCATATTTCCACCTAATTATTCATATAAGCGCCTTATTTCACTTTATTTTTCTCGTTTGCTCCCAATTCCTTTTATTTTTCCCCTTTATGACCCTATTTCGCCCATATTTGCCCCTACTTAACCCCTATCTTACCCATATTTGGCATTTTTTCCTTTGCATTTCACCCATATTTTACCCCTTTTTTTGGCCCTTTCCCCCCCTTTGTGCTCGTAATTCTCTTTTTGACACTAATTTGCCTAAATTCGCACTTATTTCCACTTATTTGTAGCTATATGCGGCTCCATTTACCTTTATGTACCTGGTTTGCCCCAAATTTCCCCCTTATTCGGCCTCTTCATGCCCCTATTTCGCCCATATTTAACCATTACCTAACCCTCTCTTACCCATATTTGGCCTTTTCCCCCCTGCATTTCACTCATTTTGTGGACCTTTTCGCCAGCCGGGGGGGGAGGGGGGGGGAAAACCCCCCAAAACCCCCATAAAAAAATAAAAAAATTGTTTATATAATGCATGTAATGCATATAATGCATAAAGTACATATATTACATTTACTATATAATAACTTTTTCAGTGCTATACACATATCTACTACAATACGTGATTTATATGCTAAATACATGTTATACCACCAAAATATAGTACGTACAATAGTACAGTACGTATAAACATAATATAAAGTCTATATACAGTACGTACTTTATAGAGTCCATCCGGGGGGGAGAGGGGGGGGGAAACAAAAGCAGCTATATAAGTAAATTAAAATTTACTAATAAAATGAAACCAAATTTATAAAAATAGCATCTTCTAATAATATATTAAACTAGAGTTACATAAGCAAAAACGCCAAAGACCTTTCGATCATTATGACCATCATCAGGGGCAGGCTATATAAAGTTGTAAGTAGGAAAAAACAAAAATAAAAAGGAGAGGTCCTTCGAGGTTCAATGATTTTGGTGGAAAGAAATAAATTGATTCTTATGAGAAATAAGAGCCTTTAAACCCATTGTCTCCTTTCTGTT